>OVBE01000369.1:0-52978 GCA_900406425.1 Iberis pinnata
TGTAGGGAAAACCATATCATTTTCTCACATAACACACACAAAAATCATACCTATCAAATATTGTGTTTCCAGATTTGTGATTTGATAATGAGATTAATATTGTTAGTGTTTAGAGTAGTGGAACTGTTATGGATAGTAGATCCTAACCAATAACATGTCTTAACTGTATAATCCCCAGTAGAGTTATACTGCCAACCTATAGCATCCAAACATCTATCTCGAGACAATTTGATTGACAAAACCAGAGGAACATCAGCCTCACAAATATAGTGTTTAACCTTTGCAATATCCCACAAACCAGTTACTTCATTAATTAAACTAGAAACTTTATCTATCTGCCCTGAATGAAAATCTTTTTTCCTAGGGGGTCTAGGAGGATGATCTGGTAACCAGTTATCATACCATACTCGAGTATTATGGCCTGATCCTATGAGTACCTTGAGGCCTTTCTTAAGCAAATCTCTGCCAGCTAGAATTGATTTCCACNTGCCTGTAACACATCTGTTCTTGAAAAATATCTTGCTTTTAAAAGTCTGGCTAACAGTGAGTTTGGGTGCTTAATCAACCTCCAGCATTGCTTAGCCAAAAGAGCCTGATTAAAAAGTTGTATGTCCTTAAACCCTAGGCCTCCTTCTTGTTTAGGAATACAGACTTTGTCCCAAGATAACCAATGCATAGCATTCTGGTCTGTTGAAGACCTCCACCAATATTGAGAGACTACTCTATCTATATCTTCACAAACTGTTTTTGGGAGTTGGAAACAAGACATTGAATATATTGGCATTGTTGTACTAATTGACTTAAGTAATATCTCTTTCCCTGCTAGTGACAAATACTTATTACTCCAGCCCTGAGTTCTCTCCTTGATTTTCTGAACTACATACTAAAATAAGTCTACTTTTTTCCTACCAAACTGAGAAGGTAATCCTAAATATTTTCCATAACCACCTTCGTTATGAATATTAAGATAATTCCTAATCCTGGTTTTCATGGCTGGACAGACTCTTTGTCCAAAAGTAATTGCTGATTTCTGCAAATTTATTTTCTGTCCTGAAATAGATTCAAACTTAGATAGAAGCTCCTTAACTGCTACAACTGAGGATAAATTGGCTTGGGAAAAGAACATAGAATCATCTGCAAAAAAACAGATGATTGATTGCAGGACCTTATGCACTAAGTTTTATTCCTTTAATCTTACTTCTAACAGAGGCAAACTGAAATATATAACTAAGAATTTCATAACATAATATAAAGAGATAAGGGGACAATGGGTCCCCTTGTCTCAAACCTCTGTTAGGTTGAAAACTATCTTTAGTTGATCCATTTATAAGAATTGAAAAGGTAACTGACTTCACACAATTCATAATCCAGTTAATCCAAAGAGGATGAAAACCCATATAATTAAGTACATTTTCCA
Source organism: Iberis pinnata (assembly GCA_900406425.1). Classification (NCBI taxonomy): domain Eukaryota; kingdom Viridiplantae; phylum Streptophyta; class Magnoliopsida; order Brassicales; family Brassicaceae; genus Iberis; species Iberis pinnata. Next base: position 1,418 of record OVBE01000369.1, read on the forward strand.
AAAAAGACCACTCTAACCTGTCATATGCTTTCGTTATATCAGTTTTTATGGCCATAAAGGAGCTAGATACACGTCTTCTTACTCTTAAACTATGTAATAGTTCATGAGCTATGAGCACATTATCTGTGATCATACGACCAGGAACAAAGGCAGATTGCTCCTCTGGGATCAAATGAGTTAAGATTGGCTTTAATCTATTGACTAAAATTTTTGAAATTAATTTATAACTAACATTGCATAAGGCTATTGGTCTAAAGTCTGACATTCTAAGTGACACATCTATTTTTGGTATTAGACACAGGTTTGTGTGATTGAGATCTTTATCCAATATACCTGTGGTGAAGAAATTATTCACTAAAGAAAACAGAATCTGTTTAACAATTTCCCAAAATTGTTGATAGAATTCACTAGTGAATCCATCTGGACCAGGAGCTTTTGAGGGCCACATGGAAAATAAAGCTGTCCTAACTTCTTCCATTGTAACAGATCTAATAAGCTCTGAGTTCATCTCCTGAGTAACACGTTTCTGGAATCCTTGAAAATCAGAATGTTGATGGTTGATGTCTATTCCACTACTCTGATAGACTCCTTGAAAGTAATTGACAGAGTGTTGAATATTGCCATGGTCATCTAAAATAGAAGATATCCTATTTCTAGATCTTTTCCCTCTAGCCACAACAAAAAAATATTTTGTATTTCTATCCCCTTATTAAGCCAATTGTTTATGCTCTTAACCTTCCAGTACATTTCCTCCTGTAAGTAAGCAGTAGCTAAATCCTTTCTAATTTTAGCAATATCTAAAGTTGAAGCACCATTAACTATATTACAGTTCAAAAGACCTTTTAACCTAAGGATTTCTTCATGAGAGTTACACCTATTGTTTCTCTTCCATTTTGAAATCTGGTTTCTGCAACTAACCATACGGTTTGTCCAAGGAACATTATTAGATCTAATCCAGAACTCATTTATCATGTTATGGAAACCTTCATTACTACATAATCTACCATCATACTTAAATGAACCAAATCTAGAAGTTTCTGTAAAAGCTGCTGTTACTATAACTGGTCTGTGATCACTTATTCCAATTTCTAAGAATTCTGCTAATAATTTGGGAAATAAAGTAAAACCCTCTGTGTTAGCAACAGCCCTATCCAAACAGCAGAAGATATCATGTTGGCCCTTCTTGCCATACCATGAGAATTTATCACCTAAATGAGGAAGATCTTGAAAATCACAATTGAGATATAATTGTCTTAATGGTTGGAGAGACCTTTCTGATCTTAAAATACCCCCCTTTTTTCATTGTTAAAACGTATCTCATTAAAATCACCTAAAGCTAACCAAGGTTCTGATCTGGATTGTGCTAAGTCTGACAATTTATTCCAAGTTAGTTTTCTTAAGGAAGGGTTTGGGTGACCATATACACAAGACAAGTAGAAAAGAGTTTCATTAAACTTAATGGAAAGATCTACAAGGTTTGGTGAAGAAAATAAAACATCAACAACAACAGGATGATTCCACATAACAACTAATCCTCCACTGAGGCCCCTAGGTGGAACTGAAAAACTAGAAATAAAACCTAAATCCTTAACAACTTGATGAACAAATTGGTCTTGTTGTTTTGTCTCCATGAGGTAGATGATATCTGGGAGTTGTTTCCTTACAATCTCCTTTAGATTTCGAACTGCAGAGTCACTACCTAGACCTCTGCAGTTCCAACCTAGCATCTTCATGGAGTTGGTGGTGGTTTAGGGTCCACCGCGCCTCCAATTGTTGCAGATTGTTGATGAGGAACATCAACAGATGAAGATTATGATGGCTCACCAGAGAGAGAGTTTGAACAGATAAGGTCTGTACCAGTTAACATCTTCCTTTTCTTATGATTAACCTCCAGAGCATCTTCCAAATTAACATTATAGGTTGGATCTGGTATGGAATCCAAAGTCCAGTCAGAGTTAAACATGTTAACCACTGGTCCTTGTTCAATTACCTCTTGTTGTTCCTGTGGATGGTCTATCAAATGGTGTAGATCCTCCATCATTTCATTGACTTGGTCCTCAGCCTGAATATGTGCATTAGGTTGTGCTCCATGTGCTTGATCATTATCCTCTTCTGGATCCAGCTCTTCAATAATAATTCCCCCTTGTCTTTGTAGATTATGAGATGGTCTTCCTCCCTCTTCATCACTAATATCTTCATCAGTTTCTTGTGGTAATCCCCCATTTTGGATTAAACATGCCCCAGAGTCATGTGTTAATCTACCACAAGTTACACAGAAACCCCTTAATCTCTCATATCTTAGAGACAGAGTTGTATTCTCCCCAATGGAGAATTGAAAGTTCTGAACAAACTTCAAGGGGACATCAATATTCCAATTGAGTCTAACACGTACATACTCCATCCGTGTTCCATTTACTGGATCAAAATCCACCTCCATGAGTAGTCCTAAAGCTCTTCCAATAGCCGAGATGACCTGGTGCTTTAAGAATTGGAAAGGTATCCCCCTAATCTGAACCCAAAAAGGGATGAACTGTAAGTCAAAAGGACCTACTTCAGGAGTCCGGCGCACCAGAACCAACATTCTATTCGCAAATGCCCAAGGGCCCCTTCTGAGCACATTTTCCATTGATTCCATTGAAGGGAACAGAAACTGGAATCTTCTACCCTCGATTATCCTACCATGGACCAAACACCCTAGACCCCAATTCCTAGGCATTGAGGCAACTATTGCCCTGAGATTCTATTTGCGTGGGATTAAAGGTCTGCCTATGATGGAGAATCGATTTTCCGCCATTGCTTCATCTAGTAAAGCAATGGGCAAAGCAACAGGAGGATCATTGATCCCTAGATCAATCTCCTGGATATGGCGACCAATGTTGTCAGCCATATTTGATGATGATATTTTTTGTGTAATTTTGTTTTGTAAAATGTAAATTTTAGAGTGCAATTGCAAAGGAGCAAAGAGGAGAAGTTGGGGATTTACCTGCGAAATCCGACGAATTAAATAGGCTGGATTGAAGAAACCACCCAGCAGTTAAAATTCTTCACACATCGTGGAGATCGCGGGTTGATGAAACCACGATTGCACAATCAATAAAGCCCCACCCCCCCCCCCACCCCCCCCNCACCACCCAGAGATTTTGATGTCGAATTTTATCACGCCGATAATCTTGAATCACCGGAAAAAATGCAACGATTTTGATCGGAGAAATCGCCATTATTAATGCTTTACCAACCAAGTGCGTTTTTTAATTTTCTTTTCACAAAATTGTACCACAACAGTTGACTTTCAAAAAAAAAAAAAAAACTTTTTTATTTATTTAAAATATTTTTACATTAATAACATTTTAATTAATTAATAAAAAATTAATATTTTATCATTAGTTATAGATATTTAATAATTTTAAAATTTATCTAAAATATGAAAACATTTTATATTTTAAAATAAAAAACAATTTTTAAAACGTCTTATATTATAGAAGCGACTATTATAGAAAACCGTCCAACCCGAAAAAAAAGATATTTGCTCATATTAGTATCGCATTATATTAGTTTTTTATTAGTCCAAGAAAAATAGTACAACTATAGTTTGATAATAAAATATTAATACAGATGTGGATCTGAGGATGACATCATCATATAAAAATGTCAACTAACACATTTAATATATTTTTTTCATATTCAGTCGATAGATATTTTTAGGTCGACCGGTATATACGAAAGTTACTACTATAATTTTATACCACTAGACTAATATCGGTAACAAAAAAACCATTGATGATTAATATCCGCATTATATAAAAATAATTGATATATTCATATATTATATCCGCAGTATAATTATATTTGAAAATAAAATTTATATTTAGTTATTTGTAACTATGTTTAACAAATTATAATTAAAATGATTTATTCTTTAAAACTTTTGAGCTAACATCTCTATGTGATTCCAAAAGATAGTACTTAAGTTAGAATATTATAAAAATATTTAATTTAACTAGTTTTCTTTTAAACTATTTTTAAATTTTTTTTATTATATATGTAAATTTAAATTGAACAAAACATAACTTAAAAAATAAACTATCACAAGGTAACTAAATATAATAGTTAACACACGCACTATAATATTCATGTTAAAATTAATTTTGACATATTTTGTTATTATATCATTACAAACAAAAGAAGAAATAGCATGTATTTATATTATTAAGAGTAATTTTCTGAAATATCATAAAAAAGAAGTTAAAATTTCAAAAATACCACACTCCCAAAAGTTTCATAAATATCACACACTCCCAAATGTTCCAAAAATGCCACAAAAATAAAATGGAATTTTAAGGGTTTAAAATTTAAAATTTGGGTTTAGGTTCACTAAATAGAGTTTATGGTTTAGTTTTGAAGGGGGTAGAGTTTGATTTTGGAGTTTTAGGATTCAAATTATAAATTTTAAAGTTATTTCAAATTTGTGGTATTTTTGGAACAAAAACATTTGTATGATATTTTTGAAAAAGATTGTGGTAATTTTAGAACTTTTGAGAGTGTGGTATTTTTGAGAATTTCCAAACTAAAACATAAATCTATTCTGAACCCAAATCAAAAAATTTAAATTATATACTCTTAAAATTCATTTTTTGTGTTTTTGGTATTTTTGGAATATTTGGGAGTGTGGTATTTTTGGAACCTTTGAGAGTGTGTGGTATTTTTGAAATTTGAATTTCTTCTAATGGTATTTGAAAGAATTCCTCTAAAATATAGATGTTTTTTTTTGTTAAAATGTTTATTTATTAAATTCATATATAACCAGAATACTTCATTCAACCCAAATACAAAATAGTAAACTATCTAAACCCAAACATCTCAGCCCGGTTGGATTTACTAGAACTCAAAGCAGGCCCGTGCCCAACCCTAACTCTAGGAAACCCTAGAGACAAAATGGAGAACCCACTTGTCTCCACTGTCGCCGATGTCTGTGAATCTCGCCGGAATTTCGCCGGCGACCCGAGGACAGCTACTGAGACGGCGCTGCAACGCCGCCCACACAGCACCTTCGGCTTTGGTTGGAAGGAAGAGAAAGGTCTGGTGAGTGCCTCGGCGAGATCGGAGAGAGAGAGGGATATGTTTTCGGTTTGGGCTAGGGACGAGTGCGACGGCCTTTGGGCTTGGTTTAGCGCCGGATTCAAGCGGCGAATGTCCCCGCGCCACCACATGAACCCGAAACCTCACTCCCCTACATCAGAAGACCCGAGCCCAAAACCTTGAGGTCCTTCAACTCCAAAATCGCCGATTTCCACGCTCATGCGCCACGCTGGCTCTGGCCTGAACCACCGCCCGAGGAGCTGCTACAGCCGCATACAGAGGTGACAGTGAGCCGAGATGAGAGGGAGAGACGAGAGTACTATAGCGACGTGAGGAGAATGACGAAACTGGCGAGCTCGTCGGCTCTGGATTTCGCCAATTATAGATATTTCACCAATTAAACGACATCTTATTTTTTTCCAAAAATAGATTTAGTTGGAACATCCACAAACTAGATTTTAGTTTTTTTTTAAATAGTCGAAATTTGTAAATTTTATTTTCTTGAATTTTGAATTACAATAGTCAAAATTTGCGAATTTTATGGTTGTTTTTAGTTTTTTTTTAAATTTTATTGGTTATTATCAATATAAAGACGACAAAAAAATTTAACCAAAAAAATTTTAAAATACCAAACTAGTTTTCTACAGTATTCTATAGGAATTCCTTAATTTTTGTTAAATTTTTAAGAATCTCCTATTTTTTAAGTAAGATGATTAAAAAATAAATCATGATTAATTTTTTGTTGTTGTTGTAAAAGTCGAACTTTGAAGGAAAAAAAAGAAGGAGCGAATAAAAAAAAAAAATAAAAGTGAAAAAAAAGTAGGGGAGAAACAATATAAAAAGGGAGCTTCGAATTTAACTCCCAAAAGAAGAAAAATAAAAAACATTCACTCGTTAACTCTTATCCTCCATCCATTTTTATTCGCTTTCTTCTTCTCCTTCCATCTGTACCAGTCTTCTGCGTTCTCCGATTCGTCGAATCTCCTTTGCTTTTTCTATTCACTAAGGTAATCTCTCTTCCTCAAAATCTCCAAATGTCCGTTCTGCTCGATTTCGATTTTCTGATTTACTTTCTTTTTCCAATTCATTTCGAAAGTTTTAGATTTGTTCTGTCAATGGAACCATTTATATATCAACGTGTAGCAGACGAATCTATTTGCATCCGCTGTAAATATGAATACATGTCATGGTGAATAACTGATTACTTTACATATTTAAGAACCAAATCTATTTGTTTTTTTTTTTCTTCTCATACTGAGTATCCATTCTCTGTTGATGTGTTTTTAGAGTAATTTTTTTGCTCTGTACTCCTTTTGCCAACAATATGTGGTCTGCATTTAATGGCCGTCCTGTGAATATTTGTTTTCTTTTTAACTCCACGTTTAACTTGTGCAAGTGTAAAATTGTTCTTTATGTTGGCCATATCTGTATTCAATTTGAATCTGTGCTTTACTCATACCACATATTTTTGTCCCTAAGGTTTTTAAATCTGTTGAAAATTTGGAGGTGGATTTTTTGTACTTTTTGATTTGATCAATGGTTGATAAGCAAGTGTAGTAAATTTGATGAATTATTTTGGATGTTGTTGTTTTACAGAATAATGCAGGAAGAGACAATAAGTGAACCTTATGGAGAAATTGAGATAAGCTTTGGCTATCAATGCAATAATAAGATTGGAATCCCTGAAGATGAAGTTATTAATGGCCGTGATGTTCTTGCTGGTTTTAGGCTTCAAAAGACAAGCAGTTTCTCTTGTTTATCAGGAGCTGCTTTAAGTGGGAACCCTACATTAGCCAACACTAATATCTGCAATGGAGTGATTGGCTCTGAGATTTTGCCATCACTAGATTCTCCTAAATCCTTTAGGAAAGTTCCATCTTCCCCTGCGCTTTCCAAGCTTGAAATACTCTCTCCTTCTCTCCATGGAAGCATGGCTACTCTAAGCTGCAGCTCGTCTACTAGCCCAAGTCCTCCTGAGCCAGAATCTTGTTTCTTGACTTCATTGAGTTCTCCTTCTACTGTCAATGAAAGGTTTCTTCTCTCTGCAATGGAAGTTCAAGTTGCGGGTGGTGCTGCAGGGGAAGATAGAGTTCAGGCTGTTTGCTCTGAGGAGAATGGTTGGCTCTTTTGTGCAATCTATGATGGATTCAATGGAAGAGATGCTGCTGATTTCCTAGCTTGTACTTTGTACGAGTCTATTGTGTTTCATCTTCAGTTGCTTGATCACCAAATGAAGCAAAGCCTTACAATAACACATCAAGATGATGGAAGAAAATCAGGATTGTTATCACATATAAGTATAGTAGATTCTTCTTCCTCTGATTTGTTAAGACAAGGAGTGTTAGATTGCTTAAACCGTGCGCTTTTTCAGGCCGAAAATGATTTCCTAAGGATGGTTGAGCAAGAAATGGAAGATAGACCGGATTTAGTATCTGTTGGATCTTGCGTTCTGGTCACTCTCCTTGTAGGAAAGGATCTTTACGTCATGAATTTAGGTGATAGCAGAGCTGTTCTAGCGACCTACAATGGTAATAGAAAGCTGGAAGCTGTTGTGCTAACAGAGGATCACACAGTTGATAACGAAGTAGAAGAAGCTAGACTCTTGAGTGAACATCTAGATGATCCAAAGATCGTTATTGGTGGAAAAATCAAAGGAAAGCTTAAAGTTACTCGTGCTCTAGGAGTTGGTTACTTGAAAAAGGTATGATTTGACATAAAAGTAGCTTTCATCTTTCGGTTTTCTTATAATCTCCCATTGCAGGAGAAATTGAACGATGCACTGATGGGGATTCTTCGTGTTCGTAACCTTTTGAGTCCACCTTACGTATCAGTGGAACCATCAATGAGAGTTCATCAGATAACTGAATCAGATCACTTTGTTATAGTTGCAAGTGATGGTTTGTTCGATTTCTTCAGCAACGAGGAAGCCATTGAGCTTGTGCATTACTTTATATCTAGTAATCCTTGTGGTGATCCGGCAAAGTTTCTGCTTGAACGACTTGTAGCTAAAGCTGCTGCTCGTGTTGGCTTCACGTTGGAAGAATTGATGAATGTTCCGGCTGGTAGGAAACGGAGATATCATGACGATGTGACTGTAATGGTAATCAGACTTGGTACTGATCAACGCACGTCAAAGGCTTCTACATTCGTTTGATTGGTGAAACTGTAAATAGTGTCTTGATTGTATTTAGTAGACTTTCTTGAACTTCTTTGTTTTAGTATTTTTCCAATGCAGTATATATTATTGTAGAGGTCGTAGTTTGGGTTGTTGCTCTGTTTTTGGCCTTTTGGGTGTTTAGTCGGTTTGCTTTATCACCTGGTTTGTAAATTAGATTGTACCGGTTCTCTTAATTGGTTAACGACTACTTTAATAAATGTTTGAATTGAGAGAGTGTTGTATATTAATATTATATTATTATATATATGAGTGTTTGTTTTTAAAAGAGATAGTGGATTCTCTTTGTTATTTGTTTTGTACAAGAGAGAGGTTGTGAGTATTATTACTTGTTGTTATTAAGTTATACAAATGATCTACACATATTTATAGTAAAATTAAGCTTCAACGTGTAAGCTTATACATGTAATGAGAAGGATATTTATATAATATTATAGTACTCTCTCTTAATTATCCATCTAATACTAAGAGATTGTGACTATTTCGTTAAAAACTTGATAATAGAAAAACCTAAAGGGATAAAAACCATGATGAGGTAAAAAGAGTACAATACTACAATCTCTCCTTGAAAATGATGTGTATAAATTTTTCTTCACATGTCACGTAAATGACGTATTCCGATACTCTGAATATGCTTTCGAAAATCTGTTGTAGGAAGCGCCTTTGTAAAAAGGTCCGCTGGATTGTCGCTTGAGCGGATATACTGGACGTCAACTTCTTCGTTTTTCTCGAGTTCTTTGGTGTAAGAGAAAATCTTGGAGGAATGTGTTTCGTCCTGTCGCTCTTGATATATCATTCTTTGAGTTCGGCGACACAAGCAACATTGTCTTCGAACATTTTCGTTGACTCTTTATTGACTGTTATAACGCTTGCTTCTTGTATATGTTGAGTCAGGGATCTGAGCCAAACACATTCTCTACATGCTTTGTGAAGAGCAATTATTTCTGCATAATTTGAAGAGGTGGCGGCCAAAGTTTGTTTTTGGGAGCGTCACGAGATTGCAGTTCCACCGAATGTAAAAACATATCCGATTTGCGATCGAGCCTTATGAGGGTCAGATAAATAACCTGCATCTGCAAAATCGACTAGACCGAACGCAGATTTTCTACAAAATATAGTCCTAAATCAACTATACCTTGAAGATAACGGAATATGTGTTTTACCCCGTTCCAATGTCTGCGCGTAGGTGACGAACTGTATCTTGCAAGCAGATTAGTAGCAAATGCTATATCTGGTCTAGTGCAATATGCAAGATACATAAGCCCACCAATGACGCTCATGTATGGTACTTCATGACCTAAAATTTCCTCGTCATCTTCGCGAGGTCTAAATGGATCCTTGTTAATGTCAAGGGATCTATTAACCATTGGAATACTCAAAGGATTTTTTTTATCCATACTAAAGCGTTTTAACACTCTTTTAGTGTAATTTGATTGATGCACAAAGATTCTTTCTTGGAGGTGCTCTATTTGGAGACCTAGAAAAAAATTTGTCTTTCCAAGATCTTTCATTTCGAACTCTTCATTCATGTGAGTTCTTGCATCATTAATTTCCTTTTGAGTTCCAATTATGTTCAAGTCATCAACATATACAACTATGATCATAAATCCATTTGAGGATTTTTTTAATAAATACGCAAGGGCATATCGCATGTTGATGTATCCTTTTTTCAAAAAATATTCACTTAAGCGAGTATACCACATACGTTCGGATTGTTTTAATCCGTAAAGTGATCGTTGTAATTTGACCGAACATATTTCTTTAGATCCTTTAGTGATATTTGATCCTTTTGGGATCTTAAATCCTTCAGGGATTTATATATATATATATATATATATATCACTATCAAGCGATCCATATATGTATGCAGTCACTACATCCATCAGGTACATTTCTAAATTCATAGAAGCCGCAAGGCTCATTAGGTACCTGAATGTGATTGCATCTATTACTGGGGAATATGTTTCTTCATAATCTATTCCCGGTCTTTGAGAAAAACCTTTAGCCACAACTCATGCTTTATATCTTGTGACTTCATTTTTCTCATTTCTTTTTCGCACGAAGACCCATCCACATCCGACTCGCATTACACCTTCAGGTGTAATGACAATAGGTCCAAAGACATCTCGTTTATTAATGGAGAATAATTAATTTCTCATGGCTATTTGCCATTTCTCCCAATCGGGCATTTCTTGGCATTCTAATATGGATGTAGGGTCTGGATCATCATTTTCATGATCCATGTCTTTGAAAATAGAAAAAGAGAATGTTCCATTAATATCTTCTATCTTTTGTTTAGTCCATAATTTTCCAGTATGAACACAATTAATGAAAATCTCATACTTTTTTTATATTAGGTTCGTCTTCTTGACGAATCTCTTTATATGGTTCTTCTTGAACCTTTTCATTTATGACCTCTAGACATTTTTATTTATTTGGTTCTCCCATTTTCTTTTTCTTTATGGGGTTTTTTATCTTTAGAGCCCAGTGGCCTCCCCCTCTTTAACTGAACCTTAGGTTCATTTGCTTTGCTCCCATCAGTTAGTCCCTCCGGAACATTAACTCTTGATGGGACATTAGCAGCGGGTATATATGATTTTGTCACTCTATTTATATTTGTGAACGCATATGGTAATTCATTTGCCAAATTTTGAAGATGTACAATTTTTTGTACTTCCATTTCGCGTTGGTTAGTAGGAGGATCAAGATATGCTAAAGATAATGTAAACCATGTAATTTCTTTTAGCTCTTGTTTAGTTCCTCCCCCTAACGCTGAAAATTCATCTTCATTAAAATGACAATCGTAAAAACATGTCGTAAACATAACACCAGTTTGCAGTTTGAGGTATCTAATGATACTCAGTGACGTATATCCAATATTTATTCCCAATATCCGTTGTGGCCCCATTTTTATTTTTGGTGGGGGTATCGGTACATAAATCGCACAACCAAATACTCGGAGAAGGGATACATCTGACCTTTGCCCATATGTTAATTAAAATGGGGAATATTCATGATATGCGCTTGGTCGTAATTGGACCAAAGCTGCTGCATGCAATATAGCATGTCCCCATATAGAAATTGGGAGTTTTGTTCTCAAGAATAACAGCCTTGCAATAAGTTGCAACCGTTTAATTAATGACTTGGCCATGCCATTTTGTGTATGGACGTGGGGAACCGAATGTTCAACATCGATTCCCATTGACATGCAATAGTCAATTAAAGCTTGTGAAGTTAATTCATCAGCGTTATCAGGCCTTACTTTCTTTATAGTATAATCAGGAAATTGTACTTTTAACCTGATTATTTAGGTAATGAATTTTGCGAAAGCCATATTTCGTGTTGTCAGCAGACACACACGTGACCATCTACTAGATGCGTCATTTAATATCAAAAAGTATATAAATGGCCCGCATTGTGGATGAATAGGTCCACATATATCACCATGTATTCTTTCTAAGAATAATGGAGATTTGTTTCCAACTTTGGCTTGTGAAGGCCGAGTTATGAGTTTTCCTGGAGAACATGTGATACATGAAAACTCATTTGATTGGAAAATCTTCTGGTTTCTCAATGGTGATATGTTAGAATTTAAATCCTAAAAAAATACTGCAGAGAACAGTTCAATGTAGCAAAGTATAGGTATCAAATCCACATAGACCAGAAGTACACGTTTCAGTTTCAGTTTCAAATCAAGCTAAAGCAGAAATAATAAAAGATGTTTGTAGTGAATCAAAACGGTAAAATAGAAAACGGTTTAAACTAAGAAATAAAAGCGTCAGACATCAGGAAAACCACATGTAATCAGGATTGAAAGTCAATTTATCATTCATGGATTTTCTTTGAAAATAGTTCTCACCATGAAAGACAANGTATTAAACCATATGCTCAAATCATCAGAGACAAACTCTCGCCGTCTTTTAAATAATAGAATATGCAATACAATTCAGATTCAATTGTTCATAAGCAATCAAGACAATACTCTCGCAAGCAAAATCACTTATTCATCTAGACTAGATCCAACTTCTAAACCAAATCTCTTTGTGCTTATCATTTTGATATCAATGAACTAGTTAGCTACTCTAATTCATGCATTAATAACAAGTCTAGACTAAGAACCTAACAACTATTATCCCCTTATGACAAATCTAACAATCAAACCCTAATTTCCCTGGAAGCCCTAAAACCTAACTATAGAACTACTCGGACATTGCAAAGCAACACAATTCAATATCCAAGAAGAGCACATAATTAAAATAGAATAGATATATAATAAGGGTTCAGAAATCTTCTCCAAATACAGGTTGAATCTCATCTCCCTTAGTAATTCTCTCAAAATCTAAAATAAAGTTTGGTTCTAAAAACCTAAAACACAATGTATTTATAAGCTAAAAAAGTAAAATGATAAAATATGGAAAACTTGGATAAGCTTGATGACTTGATTGCAAACTTAGGAAATCTTCTTCTTCTTCTCGGGAGAAGTCCCGATCGAGCACATGGTTGCCCGATCGGGCAACTCATATTTCTGCATGACTCTTCTCTTCTTGCCCGATCGATCTCGGTCTTCTGATTTTTTCAGGGACAAATGCCTGATTGAGCACATGTTCTGCCCGATCGTGCATTACTTCTTTATTATGCTCATTCTTCTGAAACTCCTGAAATCTTCTGAAATGCATCATTTGGCTCCGACTCGACTCGAACACTTTGAATCATGAAAATCTACAAATATGCAATGAAAAACTCGGAATAATGCAGAATAGCAGACATAATTATGCATCAAAACCGAGTAATATCAAATGGATGACCATTGGAAATTTGCACAATTCTTCTCATCATAACTGAACCTGGATGGCCAAATCTTTCATGCCATACATTAAATGTACTAGTAAAATTTGAGTTTACTGTAACATAGGATTCAATTGTATATATTTTTGTGCAATATAATCTAGAAGATAACATTTGTAAATGTTCCAATCTTTCTTTATTTTCTGAAGTAATGCAAAGGTATTCAATGCCATTTTTATTAATAATCTCTATGTGATATCCATTTACGCGGATATCTCTGAAACTCAGTAAGTTTCTATGAAACTTAGGGAAATATAACGCATTCTTTATTTCAAATTTTGTTCCCATTGGCAATGAAAAATTAGCTCTTCCAGAGCCTATGATTATCTTTGTACTACCAGATAAGGTATTCACGCTTCCAGCGGAATCCTTTATATTGAGACTAGAGAAATACTTTTTATCTTTAAGTATAGTGTGCGTTGTTGCACTATCTGCCAGACATGTATCTCCATCATTTGTCTCAGTTTTTGACATTTTATGACATTAAAGTATAAAAAATGCATTAATTAAGCAAAAGATGATATTTTATAAAGCTTTATTTATATTACAAAGAGGAAACTAGCTTAAACTTTAAGTAAAATACAAAAGATGCATACTATACAAATTACAAAATAAAAAGCTCTTTTATATCGATTTCTAATCGCTCGAATTTCTGTTTGAACCCTCGGTATCAACAAGAAAGTCGGCGATATCCAGATGGGTATCATCATTTAGGCGATGAAAGGAAGGCTCAGCCTCATCAGACATGAGATTTGTTTTAACATCCCTTATTTTAGCTTTTTGTGATGCTTGATACAAATCAGCTAAATGTTTTGTCATACGAAAAGTTTGGGACCAATGTCCTTTTATGCCGCATCTGTAGCAAATGTTTTCACCTCGCTTTTTAAGAATGCGACCAACATCATTAATCTGAGTAATTTTTTGGTTCTTTCTGCGTTGGAATTATTTGGATGGAAACTACTTCCTTTTCCTTGTCCACGACCTTTTCCATGACCGCGACCACGACCTCTGCTGCGTCCACGTCCTCGTCCACAAACTGATCCAGTTGGACGAGTTTGATGATTTGACATTACAAGCTGATTGTTTTGCTCAGCAACTTGCAAAACTTGCATCAGGTCAGAATATCGCTTAAATTTATTTGCTTGATATTGTTCATGAAGAAGGAAATTATTAGGATGTAATGTCTGGAATGTTTACTCGATCAAATCATAATCGGAAACATTCTCACCATATAACACCATCTTCGATGTGATTCTGAACAAATAGGAATTATAGTCATTTACACATCGATAGTCCTGAAACCGCAGATTTAGCCACTCATGTTTGGCTTTTGGTAAGATCACATATTTTTGGTGATCACTCCAAAGATTTGCGGGATTTTCTTTTGTAATGTATTCATCTTTAAAACCAACATGGAGGTGGTGACGTAAAAATATCATGCCCTTAGCCTTATCCTCATCGGTCGTCATTTCTGACGGATCGATAGTTTTTAATAGTCCGTTGGCTTTTAGATACATTTTTGTATATAATGCCCAAGTCATATAATTTTTTCCGGAAACATCCAGAGTCGTGATATCGAGTTTTGTCAAATTTGACATGATAACTATAAAATAATTTTTAAAACTTAAATTAATGTATAGTTATATATGTTTTTTATAAGAAAAATATATAATTTTAAATATTAAATGCTTAATTTAAAAGCAGAAATTAAATGCATAATTTAAAGGCATAAATTAAAGACATAATTTAAATGCATAATTTAAAAACAGAATTTAAAAGCATAATTTAGAGACATAATTTTAAAATATCATTTGGGGTATGTACTACCACATGATTGTGTAGGAGGCATTGCCATCCATAGGATCGAGATGTATATCCTTTCAATCGATCTGAAGATATATTAGTTTTTTTTAATGATCTAGAAGGCATCACCTTTCAACATATCTAAGATATATCTTTTGTTTTATGATTGAGGGGCATAGTTCCTATAATGATCAATAGAACATGGCCTAAAAATTTTATGATCAGGGGCAACACCCCTATAATGATCAAAGGGACATAACCCAGTTTATTTTATGATCACCCCTATAATGATCAAGGGAACATAGTCCACAAATTTTTATGATCAGGGGCAGCGCCCCTATAATGATCAAAGGGACATCGCCCGATTTATTTTATGATCGAGAGGCATAACCCCTATAACGATCAAAAGGACTTAGCCCGAGAGGAAGGCAAAATCTTTCCACTCTGAAAATAAAATCCATAAATTTAAATTTAATTAAATTTGACATAAATTAAATTTTACCTTAGACTTTTAACGAAACCAGGTTTTGGATTTTTGATCGAGTGTCTCATGCTGATAACATGTTGTATAATAATATATTAATATTATATTATTATATATATGAGTGTTTGTTTTTAAAAGAGACAGTGGATTTTCTTTGATCTTTGTTTTGTACGAGAGAAGTTGTGAGTATTATTACTTGTTGGTTTGTAAGTTATACAAATGATCTATACATATTTATAGTAAAATTAAGTTTCTATGTGTCGTATATGTGTAAGCTTATACATGCTATTAATATAAGTTATTCATATAAGTTATTGTTATTATGATGAAAAAGATAATTATATTATATTATAATAGAGAGTTAATTTACTGTTAATCGCCTACTTTTTTTGTGTGTCGGCATTTCATTTATCAAACACATGGTTTAGATACGGACTTCCTAGCGTACCCATTTAATGACACTTTCATGAAGCCCTCTAGCATGTTTACTAAAGGAATCAGCAAAACTGGTACATAATCTTCTAACATGATGAAATCGAGTAGAATCCATCCTTCCTACAATGACCAGAAAATATCTCCTACACATCCATAAAATTCTTATCTCCTCAATCAAACGAATCTAGAATAATTTAAAATAGTGAATTTGAACTTATATCAAACTCGTTTTATTAGACAAACAAAATGCGCAAATATAACACAAATAAAAAATGACACGTGCCAATTACTATTCATTTTTCACCTAACACATATATACACCCATTTGGCCGAAACTTTCGACACCTATATTTAGGGCTACGCAAATTGTCCGTCATATCCGTTCCGATTCGATATTTGTCCCGATACGAATCGAAAAGTCTGGATATTAATAGTTATCAAAGCAAAACTAAAACTAATAATCAATATAAAAAAATAGCAAAAACTAAATTTTAAAAAACCGGATATCCAATTCGCTCCATATATTACATATATACTACATATATACATATTACACCATAAAGATATATATGTTTTTCACATATTCAATAAATATAAAACTTAAAATAAAAACATAAATGAAAATGATAGGTGTAAAAGTTCATACGAACTAATAAATACTAATGCGGAAATGATAATATGGTTTACATTACAATGGAAAAATAAATTTTCTTCGATGTCCTTTACTATTTACAAAAATGAAATTGTCGTTTTCCAATATGTGCGTCTAACTTTTGACTTTTTGTTTAATATTTTGCCTAAAAGCTAGTTGATTTTAATTATTTACTACTTATTAGATAATTTTAACATAAGTAAAATATATTTGTATAGAAATTATTAATAATTTTTGGATATTTTTTGAATTGAAATGAGAAAACCGGATATCCGTAAAAATCTGTAAAATTCTAAGATATTTTTAAGTACAGATATCCGTGTTTTTCATGAGCAAATCAAATCGCTAAATTAGATATATGTAAAAAAAAAGCAAATAACAAATATTAATTTTTTATGACTGATTCGCTCCGTACCCAGGCCTACCTATATTTCAGTGTATTCTCAACCACAATTTGCGCTCTATATACCAATAGAAAGATAATTTTGATATCTAGGCACATACTCAAAAATCATTTGATTTTGATATTCTTATAGAGCGTTATGAGCGAAAAAATTGAAACCTACGTCTGGCCGAGGATTAAACTCGAAATCCACATAAAATAATGATATGAATTTACAAACGCGAGCTACAAGAGATTACAACAAAAATAACATATCACCCTTATTGAAAAGAAACTTTCACTGTATATCCTGATTCTCACAAATCTTTGTACAATTTGATTCTCTCACCAAATGCGTAGCTCACCAATTAACTCCCGGCTCTCACCTCAAAGCTTCAACTCTCCCTTTATACTTTTGAGCTCGCAAAACAGCCTTCTAACGGCACTAACCACTTCAACAAACTCGAAAACAGAAGAAGAAGATACATGGCTAAGACGACGATGTATTAGGAAATCGAAGACTCCGGGTTACTTAACCTGGACCGGTTTCAACAAACTTCAATTTTAATTCATATCATAAACCAGCGCATAAAGTATTTAATTAAATCAACTAATTTCACAACAAACTTCTCCTTGGTTATGAAACATTATGCACTTTCCTCTTAGAGATTTCTGACCTCAGATCCATCTCATCCTAGTTGGAAAAGATTCCTAACAAGATCAAGAAATCCTTGAACTTTCTAATGGAAAATACCTTTGTAAAAATGTATGCATGATTCGACACCTTTACTTCACCATCTGTGACTTTATCCCTTACAAAATGCATCTTTGTTGCCATGTGTGTTGTCCTCTCGTGATGTACATTGTTTTTAGCTAGAGCCAACAAACTTTGAGAGTCAGAGAAGATCTCAATGCACTCATCTGAATAACCAAATTCTTCACTTACAACTCTCAGCCAAGTTGCTTCTTTTGAAGCTTTTATCATGACAATATATTCTGACTCAGTAGTTGACAAAGCCACAAATATCTGTAATGATGATTTCCAGCTTATGGCACAGTTCCCTGACAAGAAACTAAATCCAAAGATTGATCTCCTCTTATCTAAATTTGTTGCAAAATCAATATCATTGAAACCACATATCCTGAAATCTAAACTTTTCTGAAACTTCAAACAATTTTCCAATGATCCTTTTACATATATGTGCACCCATTTGACAACATTCCAATGACTCTTCACCGGCTTTCTATATATTTACTTACCATTCCCACAAGATAAGATAAGTCAGACCTTGTGCCTATTACGCCATACATCAAGCTGCCTACTGCATTGCAGTATGGTATATAGCTCATAAATTCTGCATCTTGCTCTAATTGGTCTTCATCTGTTGCTTGAAGCTTAAAATGGACACCTAGTGGAGTATACACAATTTTTGCATCCTTCACCCTGAAATTCTTTAAGACCTTTCTCAAATAATCTTCTTGAGACAACTTCAAAAAACCTTGTTTTCTGTCTCTGATTATATTAATGCCCAAAATCTTCCTTGCTTCTCCCAAGTCTTTTATTTCAAACTTTGTGTTTAGTTGACTCTTTAGAGATGTTATCATATGTTTGTCTTTACTAGCAACCAACATATCATCAACATACATGAGAAGATATATGTAAATCCCAACATATTTCTTTAAGTAAACACAATTATTAAACCTGCTTCTCCTGAAACCAGTCTCAATCATGAAGTTCTTGAACTTCTGATTCTATTGCCTTGGACTATGCTTTAGTCCATATAATAGGAAAAAATCACATGCCTCTTTTCCTTTACTTCATAACCTTCAAGTTGTGACATGAATATCTCCTCTTCTAAGTCTGCAAGAAGAAAAGCAGACTTGACATCAAGTTGTACCAACTCAAGATCCTCATTCACCATAATTGAAATTAAGTACCTAATTAAGACATGTTTAACTACATTTGAGAATATCTCATTCCAGTCTAGACCTTCTTTTTGGGTAAACCCCTTTGCAACGAGCCTTGCCTTGAATCATGGCTCTTCTACACCTAGTATACCTTGTTTTCTTTTGAAAATCCACTTACAACCTATCACTTTTCTGCCCTTTGATAACTGGACCAAGTTCCATGTGAAGTTTTTATAGAGTGAAGCCATTTATTCATCAAATGCCACTTTCCAATTTTTTTTTTATAAACATCTGACATGACTTCTTTGTAACTTGATGGTTCACTTCTTTCAACTACTTCATAGGCTAGATTCACAAAATCTTCAAATATTTTAGGAGGTCTTATGTCTTTTCTTGTTCTGTCACGAGCTAGTCTGTAGCTCAGTGGTTCATGATGAGAAGATTCATGTCTAATTTCTTTTCTTGAATCTTGATCCATTGAGCCACTGTCTTGCTGGTAATTTGTGTATGTGATCTCTAATTCATGTTCTTCTTCAGTTGTATGAGGCTTAGAAGTATCAGTTATTTCCCAAAATGATATCCAGAAACTCTTTGTTTCTTTTTGTATTTTCTGGAACCTTAAGAAGATTCTTGTACTTCTCTTATTCATTGAAGATCACATTTCTCGAGATTAAGCACCTCTTATGTTCTAAAGACCACACTTTGTATCCCTTAACTTCCTGTGGATATCCAATGAATATCCATTTCTTTGCTCTTGGTTGTAATTTGCCATCATATGTGTGGAAATAACATATACATCCAAAACTCTTCAAATGACTGAAGATTGGAGGGGATATTGACCATACTTCATTAGGTATTCGATCATTTATTACTCTTTATGGGACTTTGTTGATCAAATAAAAAACTATGTTAATAGCTTCTGCCCATATTACTTTAGGCAAACATATATCACTGAGAACGCATCCAATATTGTCCTATTCATTCTCTCTACAACTTCATTTTGCTGAGGGGTGTAAGGAATGGTTTTGTGCCTCGCAATACCTTGGTCACTACAATATCTTTCAAGATCATGACTGCAAAATTCTAAGCCATTTTCTGTCTGAGCTTCTTTACTTTCTGGCCTGACGTGTTTTCAACAAGTATTTTCCAGGCAATGAACTTCTCCAATGCTTGATATTTAGTTCTCAAAAAGTACACCTATACCTTTCTTGAAAATCATCAATGATGCTCAAGAAATAGTGACATTTCCCAAGAGACTCTGGTATATTAGGAGAGCCCCATAAGTCTACATGTGTATATTCAAGAAACTACTTGCTAGTCTAGTAAAGCAATCACCAGACCTAAGTTCCGTTAACGGTACACTACTAAGCAGACATGAAGAATCAACCTTCCAAAGCCAAAAAGCCTCATAAAACTCTAACCTCTTAGGCTGAGATGAATATCCTAAGCATCTAAGTGTCAGGTAAGGATTAGCTAATCTTTGAAATCACCTAGTTCCGGACATCTTCAATGAATCACAGTCAAGTGTTGAAGAGCCTAAAGGCGGGTTTCAACGGGCCAGGAAGAATACAATCAACATTACGTGCAGGTGAAACAAAAGGGATTTATAACAAACAAGCTTAAGTGCTAAGGTAAGATAAGGACATCACCCTTAGTCTACCCCATCCTCAGGAACTTCAAGAACTACTCACTACTCATGGAAGTAAAAACAGAGAAAATATAAATCATGACTTCAAAGCTAAACATGCGGATCTAAGGTTAAACAGATGAAGAACAACAAGAACAGCAAGAACACAAAATCAAAAACTAAGAACAACATTGAAACCATGAAAACAAGATGAAGAATACACTAAAACATAAGATTAAAAGCTTAAAACATAAATCAATATGCATCAGATAAACAGCAACCTAAAACTAAGCAAGAAGGTATAGGAAAAACAATAGATTAACACAAACTTAAAAGATTATGGGTTTTTACACCAAGAACATGAAGAATAACAAAGAGAATGAAAACCTAAGACAAAAACCTAAAATGGAAAAAAAGACTTCTGCAAAAGGAGGCGATTTAGGGCTTTTAAAGTGTTTAGAGAAAATCCCTAAATCGCACTAAAAACAAAAGCTAATGCTTGGCTCGGATCTTGGGTCAAGTCCACTTTGGAATTGAGTTGGTCGGGTTGGAGCGTGTTTGACTTAGAGTTGGTAAGTGCGTGATCAATCTAAGATGGGGATGCTTAAATGGGATCGATCCAGAAGTTAAGCTTGAGACCAATCCAGCTTGTTTGAGGCTTGTGTGAGATTGATATGGTTTGAGCACGGGATCGATCCATAAGCTTGGTGCGGGATCGATCTGGACGTGTCCTGAGATCAATCTAGATCAATCCAGAAGTGAGGTGGGATCGATCCAAGTGTTGCAGTTGGGATTGATCCAGAAGCTGCTTGGGATCGATCCATAAGCTGCTTAAGATCGATCCATAGAGGTGTTGCAGGATCGATATGGGATCGATGCAGGAGTGAGCGAAGATCGATCCAGGTGAAGCTAAGATCGATCCAGATGAGTGCCAGTCCATTCCACGCTAAGTGCTGCTCTATTCCATGTTAAGTGTTGCTTTTCTGAATTCTCACAAAACCTTCCTGAAAACTCTTGAAAGTCCTGAAAAATCTCCAAAATGCGTGCATATGCAAATTCTAATGCAAAAGTCCTAAAAATCACAAACTTACTAAAATCAACTATAAATGTGACGTATGCACGCCTAAAGACCTCAAAATTGATGCTAAATGATATGTAAAAACCATGAAAATTCAGAGTGATCAACTCCCCCAAACTAAATCCCTGCTTGCCTTCAAGAAAGTAATTCAGAAGTCTGGGAGTGAGGTTTGAAAGTGGGAACTCAGAACCAAAACATGCTGCAAACACAGGTAATATTAATGTCCTGGTTACTAGTTCTAGAATGTAGTCCTAAGCTCATTCTACTTATAAACTTTAGCCATACTCACCACAGTTCATCACATACCAATTTCAACTTCCACAATGCATTCAGATTCGTTTGCTCCTTTAACATTCATTAATCAGGAACCATGGATCAAATCATGTGCCTTCAATGAACTCATTTGGTCAAGGACATGTTAAGGAGTAAAAATGACCCATTCNGCCCTTCATGTAGTGGTTAGTAATTTAGAACAAGAGTTCTCTCAAAAGGGAATGAGCTTTAGCAGAATACTAAAGGTAAGAACACTTGGATGCATACAGAAATAGAACCCCATCTACCCAATGCTAATGAAACCTAAGTTTTCTAATTCTTCCCAGTGATGCGTCCTACTTCTACCATTTTGAAACTCAAAGTGATCATACCCATTCACATTCCCATTTTTCATCTTTTCTTTGTTACCCTTAGGAGAGACTTCTTTCTTAGATGCTGCTAGTTGTTTCAGGAACTTACCTACTTAAACACTTAATGGCTCTTGACCTTTTCACTTGCACAATCTTTTGGGTTTTACCCTTTTGAATTCATGGTCACATATCTTTTCTAACTTTGCACTAGCCATATTTCTTTTGCATACCATTGTTCCCAAAACTTTTCACTATGTTTTTGAAGACGAATTTTGGAAAAAAATTCAGATTTTTATGGGTTTTTCGATGCTAATAGATGCCATGTAAATGCATTGCAAAGTGGAGAGAAAGGAACAAACAAAGAAATTTCATTAATAGCAAAGTCCTCCGAATCCTCCCCCAAACCTGAATTACACAGTCTCTATGTAATCCAAATTTTGGGTTGGACTCAAGGATGGACAGGATAGTGAAAACATTAAAAAAAACTTTAAACATGAAGAGCATTCAGAAGAAACAAGTAGACATAGCAAGCATGAATCAAAGCACAACAATAGGATCATACATTGAAGGTGGAATTTGGATGGACCTCAAAAAGGGTATGAAGGATTCTCAAGGGAGGTACTCATTCTTCATGTCATAGTATCCCTGGTATGCATCTGGTGCCTCTTGCTGTTGCTGCTGGAGTTCTTGTTGTTGCTGAACTTCATGAGATCGTTGAAATTCTTGATGTTGTTGAATGGTTCGTAGGCTGGCGTATCCACTGTTCTCTCCTTCTTGTTCTGCTGTGCAATAAGAAGAGCGTGTTGCTCTTGAATCTCTCTTTGTTTTCTTGTTTGCTGCAACAGCTCAGCAATCTCACGTCCACGATGATGCATGCTTGAGAGAATTGGGGCTCTTGGTGAAGATTATGGAAAAATCGTTGGGTCCTCTTCTCTCCATCTCGAGATTTCTTGCTCTCTTCTTTTCCTTCTTAGGATTCTTTTTCGTGACGGTTGAGACATCCTTAATCCTGGAAAGACAATATAGAAACAGAGGTGTGTGAGCATTGTTCAAAGCGCTTAAAGAGTTCAACATGTGCTAAACATGCATTCTCAAAACGTGTTGGGCATGCGATTTACTTAAACAAGTATCAATTTAAATTCATGTTTCACGTGCTACCTCATTACCCCTAGTTCAAACAACTTTTGCAAACTAAAATCGGGTTAATAGAAACGTTTTTGCTTATGAAAGAACGAAACTGATTTTTGCAAAAATTATGTTGAAACCAAATAGGAAGTTTTTTTTAAAGATGAAGATCGAAAAGGCTTAAGTAGTGAAACAGAATTTTGCAAGTGATTGTAGCTTGTTGAAAAATCCTTGTGAGAGCAATGCTTCTAGTTGAAATGCCTTAGAGAGAAATTTGTTGAGAGAGAATGGTTTGTGAAGTAAATGAGAGAAAGAGTGAGAGATACTCCCTTAATATAGCCTTATGTGCGATTTAGAAGAGGTGGTGGTGAGTGGAAGTTTGTGGTGGAGGAGTAAAGATGGTGCATGTGGAGGAAGATTAAAGAGGGGACATTGGTGTGATGGGGGTGTGGGTGTGTAAGAGAAGTGATGGGGGTGATATTTTGTCCATGGGGTAAAGAAGGTTAGTCGGCAAGTGGGCAAGTGGAGGTGATCCCTTGTCCTTGAGTGGGAGATGGCTAGTTCGACTTCAACAACACTTCAAATGGTTCGAATGGGCCTTTCTTGGTTCGATCAAAACTTCAAAGGACGGGTTGGTGACGGTTCGAGCATGTGTAACGATCTTGGCTTTGAGGTGCAGATCGATCATGACCACCTCTTGCATCGATCTAGCGTTATACATCGGATCGATCATAGTCACCTCTTGGATCGATCATGATCGATCCAACATTGAAAGTGGATCAATCCCGACCATGGTTTGCATCGATCCGTGACTCGGGCTCTCATTGATCAATGTGTTGAAAGCGCATCTTGTTCATATCCCATTTCGTTTCTCCTTGCAAGATTCCTGAAACTCATCTTGTAAGTACCTAAAACACCAAAACCAATTGTACACTAAATTGCATTAAACTAAGTACTAAAATTTAAAAAGCATTGAAATTGAAATATATACAGAGATAGAGATGGGACTTCCTCCCAAGTGAGCTTATTTTAAGTCGCGAAGCTTGACTTCCTGTTTTTAAGATTAATGACCCTGAGACGGTTCTCCGAAGATAACCGAGGTCTTTTATGAGAAAGCTCATTTGTCATAGTTCTTATCAACATTGGAGTTCAGCTTTGGTTTTTCATTAACTTCCACAGCAAGTATGATGTCTTCCTCAGAAAGTACTTCCTTAATCATGAAGCTCTTGGAACATAGTGGATCCAAATTTCCCAGATAATACTTGAACCTTTTGTTAAGTAAGAACATTTGGTCTCCACTCTTGATTTCCAAGCTTCGGGCATGAGGCTCCAAGTATTTTTTAGAAATTGAAATGTTCGAAGGTGGCTACTGAGGTGGCACACTTTCAGGTTGAGGTTTGAACTCAGGAATTCCTTTTCCTGGATCTTTCAGGTTGTCTTCACCTCTTGACATTTCCAAAGTTCTGATTTCATTTAACTCTTCTGAAACTCCTCTATCTGGTTCTATAACAGGCTTGAAGACTTCATTTTTTATTTCAGACCTTGTTGGTTCCCTTCCCAATCCATCTTCAACTGCTTCAACGCTTGAGTACCCATTCTTCAGATTGTCTTCATTCAGTTCCTTCACAGAGAACAATTGACTTTGGAAAGTGAGATCCTTGGTTTTAGTCATGATATTGAAAATTATTTTTGGTCCTTTCCTTAAATGCAGCTTTATGTGACCATTCTTGACGTTGATTACAGCTCCAACTGTTGCTTGGAATGGTGTTCCAAAGATCAATGGATCCTTGGGCTCTTCATCCATCTTCAATACCACAAAGTTTGTGAGTATTTTTGTGTCTTTGATCTTGATGGGTAAGCTTTCTAAGATACCGACAGGATGCCTAACCGATATGTCTGCCATCAATAAAGTTATGTTTGAAGTCTTGAACTCATCGAATCCTAGCTTCTTGGCAGTGGACATGAGAATAAGGTTGATGGAAGCTTCTAGGTCACAAAGGCATTCATCAAAAGTCAAGGGTCCTAGTGAGCAAGGTAATGTGAACAAAACATGATCTTCTTGCTTCGTCGTTATCAAGGGATTGCATTCGTCAGGTGGTTGCAGCACCTCTTGAGCTACCCCTTCCTTCATGGGTTTCGCAAAAACCTTTGGGTATTTTGCCATGATTTCTTTCTTGAATCTAGAAGGGAAAGGCAACCTGGGAAAATATGGTGGTGGAATGAAGGGTGCATCCTTCTGTTGTGTTACAGATGGTTGTTCAGCAGGAGGTGGTTTGGTTATCACTTCTGGTGGAGATTGCAATAGCTTATGTGAATCAATTATTGCAGGTTCTTCTTCTTCNTAGGAATAGAAGTTGTCTGCTGGAGATAGATGACATTGATGTTAGCATATTCTTTTGTGTTCTGCACAGATTTTCCTGGGAGATGACCATTCACAGAAGTTGAAGTTAATGCGGTTTTTCCTTCGAGATTGATGATCCTAGAGTTGAGAGTTTTAATCTTTGAGTAGATTGCACCGAAAGATGTATCCATCTTGTGTTGGATTTCACCAACTTCTTTGATGTCTCCATTGCATAAGTAGCTCGGCCTTGTAGGAGCTGTTGTAACATAGCTTCAATGTTGAAAGGTTGAGCAGGAGGTTGGTTAGATGTGAAACCAGGAGGTGCACCAGTAGGTTGCTGTTGTGGTTGTTGAAAACTATTTTGTTGTTGCTGCTTTGGGAAGTAACCTCTGTTTTGGTTATAGTTGTTGAAAGGTTGAGAGTTCTTCTGTTGTTGAGGTGGGTACACTTGGTCTTGTGGGTTAGAAACGTTGTTGCTTATGTAAGAAAGACCAGGATTGTTAGAGTAGTTGAAGTACCCCTTGTTGTAACCCCCTTGGTTATGCACATATCACATTTCTTCTTGATGTTGAACTTCGGAAGCTTGAATATGAAGTTGTTCTTCATCAGAGATGAAGTGAACTTGATGTTATTGACCCAGGAGTAACCTGTCCAACTTCTCATTCAGTGCATTGATCTCCTTCTTTGTGCTATCATCAGAAGTAGAACCACCTCGAGGTGTTCTATCATAGTCCTCACTGTAAATCCCATCAGATTGGGCTAGGTTCTCTACCAACTCCCATCCTTCATCTACACTTTTGTTGAGGAAGTTTCCATTACTTGTTGTATCTAGCAACCTTCGAATCTTGGTTAAGGCACCTCTATAGAGGATGATGAGTAGGGAAGCTTTGCTAAAACTGTGATAGGGGCATTGCATTGTGTAGTTCTGGAAGCGCTCCCATGCTTCAGAGAAGGTTTCAGCATTCTTTTGTGCAAAGCCTGAAATGTCATTCCTCAGACGTGCTGTTCTGGAAGTTGAGAATAACTTTGCAAAGAATGCCTTCTTGCCAGCATCCTAGGATGTGATGGAGTTCCGTGGGAGCGACTTCTCCCATTGGTGTGCCTTCTCCCCAAAATTGAAAGGGAAGAAGCGTAGTTTGAAAGCATCTTCATTCACACCATTTATCTTTGTAAGGCTGTTGAACCGATTGAACTCGTCGAGGTGATCAAGTGGATCTTCTATAGGTAGTCCATGGAGCTTGTGGCTCTGCACCATTGCAATGAGACTATGCTTGATCTCGAAGTTGTTGTTCTGAACTGCAGGTGGTTTGATTCCATGTCTGATGGTGTGAGTGTTGGGGTTGTCACCAGCACCTATGGTGTTCTGGTTGCCTCTGTCAGCGTTGTCTGCCATTTGTAAGTCCAATCTACGTAAGTGTTCCACACGTTCATGTTCACGTCTTGCTCTAGAGTGTTCTCGTTCAAGAGCTCTGATGTCTTAAATGAGGGGAATCAAGTCATTTGCTTCTCAGGTTCATACACTGCTAAGTAGGTACCTGAAAACAAAACAAACAAAGGTAGTCAGGTAAGTAAAGATGTAAAAGAAGCTTGATCTTAAAAGATCCAAAATCCAGAATGTAGTAAACAACTCCCAAATGGCAACGACGCTAAATTGATAGTAGGACTTTTGAGTTCTAAAGGGTATCAATTACCCATCATTGTAGTATAGATGGATTATCAATCCCAATGGGAGTGCACTAATAATCAAGATGCAGTGGATGCTTCAAAGTCAAGCTAAACAGTAAAAATGGTGGTTTACTAACATGTCCTAAGTGTAGTGAACATGGTGGAAGTAGAATGCACAAACAGAAAAAGAAGCATAAAAGACTAAGATGCAAAAACAGAGTAAAAGCAGAGAGAGTGAAAGATGTATACAAATGTGAAGTAGTTCCTGATGACTAAGGGTAATCAACCAGAGATCCGTCCCAATCTACCTAAGCACCTAACATACCTCAAACAATCAGTAAGCTATCCCTAGACGATAGGTTCATAAGCAACCAAGTCCAATCCCTTGGTAAATGGCCTCAAGCAAAGCAATCACTAGACCTAACTTCCGTTAACAGTACACTACTAAGCAGGCATGAAGAATCAACCTACCAAAGCCAAAAAGCCTCATAAGACTCTAACCTCTTAGGCTGAGATGAATATCCTAAGCATTTAAGCGTCAGGTAAGGATTAGCTAATCTCTAAAGTCACCTAGTTCTGAACATTTTCGATGAATCACGGTCAAGTGTTGAAGAGCCTAAAGGCGAGTTTCAACGGGTCAGGAGGAATAAAATCAACATTACGTGTAGGTGAAACAAAAAGGATTTATAACAAACAAGCTTAAGTGCTAAGGTAAGATCAGGACATCACCCTTAGTCTACCCCATCCTCCGGAACTTCAAGAACTACTCACTATTCATGGAAGTAAAAACAGATAAAACAGAAATCATGACTTCAAAGCTAAACATGCAGATCTAAGGTTAAATAGATGAAGAATAGCAAGAACACAAACCCGAAAACTAAGAACAGCAATGAAACAGTAAAAACAGAGATGAAGAACACACTAAAACAAAAGATTAAAATCTTAAAACGGAAATCAATATGCACCAGATAAACAAAAACCTAAAGCTAAGCAAGAAAGTAAAGGAAAAATAGTAGATTAACACAAACTTAAAAGATTCTAGGTTATTACACCAAGAACATGAAAAACAACAAAGAGAATTAAAACCTAAGACAAAAACCTAAAAAGGAAAGAAAAACAAGACTTCTGAAAAAAGAGGAGAGTTAGGGCTTTTATAGTGTTCAGAGAAAAGCCCTAAATCGCACTAAAGACAATAGCTAATGATTGGCTCGGATCTTGGGTCAGGTCCACTTCGGAATTGAGTTCGTCGGGTCGGAGCGTGTTTGACTTTGAGTTGGTAAGTGCGTGATCGATGTGAGCTTGGGACGCTTGAATGGGGTCGATCCAGAAGTTGAGCTTGAGATCAATCCATATTTTTTTAAGCTTGAGTGAGATCGATATGGTTTGAGCGCGGGATCGATCCAAAAGCTTGGTGCGGGATCGATTTGGACGTGTCCTGAGATCAATCTGGATCGATCCGGAAGTGAGCTGGGATTGATTTAGATGTTGCAATTGGGATCGATCCAGAAGCTGCTTGGGATCGATCCAGAAGCTGGTTGAGATCGATCCAGAGAGGTGCTGCGGGATCGATCTGGGATCAATGTAGGAGTGAGCTGATATCGATCCAAGTGAAGCTGAGATCGATCCAGATGAGTGCCAGTCCATTCCATGCTAAGTGCTGCTCTATTCCATGTTAACTGCTGCTTTTCTGAATTCTCACAAAACTTTCTTGAAAACTCCTGAAAGTCCTAAAAAATCTTCAAAATGCGTGCATATGCGAATTCTACTGTAAAAGTCCTGAAAATCACAAACTTACTAAAAACAATTATAAATGTGATGTATGCACACCTAAAGACCTCATAATTGATACTAAATGATATGTAAAAACCATGAAAATTCAGAGTCATCAACATTGTTAACGTATAAACCTTCTGCTTGAGGTTTAATGTTCTTTGCACTTGCTCCCAATTCCAACTGTTAAAGTTTATTGCATATATCACTTTATCAAATGTTAGATTGTCAAACTGTTTTGGCAGTGACATTAAAAAAAATGGCCATGTCTTCATTTGTAACATTCACTCTAATATTACCAAGATCTGTAACAAATCTCAAGAACTCATCAATGTTTCTTTCAATAGATGTGGATTCATTCATCCTATATTCATACAACTTTTATTTCAAATAGATCATATTAGGCAGAGATTTATACATGTACATTGCATCTAACAACCTTAGAATTCCAGGAGTCTTTTCCTTAATGATTTCCTAAGGACTTGATCTGTTACGCTCAAGATGATAGTGCTATGTAAATGAAACTCACTATAATTATTTCTCCTGAGCTCTGATACCACTTGTCCTGAGCTTTGATACCACTTCTTGTAAATGAAACTCGCTATAATCACTTGATTGATCGATTATTAAACAAAGATATGTAGAATGCAAATCGAATCTAACTAAATTGCAAGAACATAAACGAAAATGCACACAAGAAATTTATCCAGTTCAGCTCCAAATTGGAACCTATGCCTGACCGAGGATTGAACTCGAGATCCACTAAAAGTATGATTAAAAGTTATAAATGCAAGCTACACAAAGATTACAACAAGAATCACACAGAAATCTCTCACCCCTACTGAAAAGAAAATCTCTTTGTATTTCTCGATTCTCACACCTCTCTGTGCAATTTGATTCACTCACCAAATGCCCAGGTCACCAATCAACTCTCGTCCCTCACCTCAAATCTTAATCTCTCCCTTTATACTTTTGATCTCACGAAACATCCTTCTAACGGCACTAACCACTTTAAAAAACTCAAAAAGAAGAAGAAGATACAAGGCTAAGGCAACGACGTATTAGGCAATCGAAGACTCCATGTTACTTAACTTGAACATGTTTCACCCAACTCTAATTTCAATTCAGATCATAAACGACACATATAGTATTTCATTAAACCAACTAATTTCACAACTATTTAAGTGGAACATATACCTTCACCAGTTTAGCGACGAATTGGTGTCGAGAATGACTTAGATTGGACACAAAGATCAAAGATAAGATAATAGATGAAAACCAACCACTAACCACCGTTCACATGCTTCTTAGATTGATCTCTTGAACCTTTCTCTTTCTGAGAAATTTTTCTCTCTCTAGAATTCTCTATTGAATTCCTTGTGTGAAATTCTTGGTTCTAAAGTCCTTTCAATTGTGTCTCGAGACGATGCCCCTTGTAATGAAAATATTTCTCTAAAATAGGTTGTTATAGTCTTTGTTATATCCTCTTCTTTAAAAAAAAGGTTACCTTGCTTATCCTCTATTACAAAGATGTTATTCTAAGCCTTCCTCCCTTTAGTCACTTCATGAAAATAGCTCGTATTTTTATCTCCTAGTGATAGCCATATTAACATGCTTCTTTGTTTTCAATACGCCTCTTTCTCGTCATACGCTTTGGTGAGATCAAGCTTTATTTTATTAATGAGCTCTTGGTTATTACAATAACTATTA
The DNA here is from genome assembly GCA_900406425.1 of Iberis pinnata. Taxonomy (NCBI): domain Eukaryota; kingdom Viridiplantae; phylum Streptophyta; class Magnoliopsida; order Brassicales; family Brassicaceae; genus Iberis; species Iberis pinnata. The sequence goes on from OVBE01000369.1 coordinate 32,117, forward strand.
TAAGCTCGTTCCAATTTAATATGTTGCTCATCAGTCTCCTTCCTCCTTAATTTAGCTTGTTTTTTTGACCAAATTACAATTTCTCCTCTCACCCGATTTATGCGAGTTTCCATAGAGCTAGTATTATCCATTTTCTATTCCTGTTCAATAATAAATTTAACCTATGGGTTATCTCGTAGTCTACAATCAAAACAAAACACTCCTTTCTTCTTCTTTTTTTGAAATATCAAGGTGCGTTATTATCAGTCTATGGTTTGATCCTTCGAATCTCAGGTTCTCGCATCTACAATGAGGATACTTGTCGAACCATTCGCTATTAGCCAAAGCTCTATCCAGTCAAAATCTTATGTTCTTCTTGTTTCTAACACCTTTCCAAAATAATGCACTACCCGAATGGTTTATATCGTAAAGATCACAAGCAGACATGAACGTTCTAAATTCTGTGAATGATCCTTCAGGTCTAGGTGTGCCTGCTCGTTTTTCTTCATTTCTTAGTATATTATTGAAATCACCTGATATTAACCACAGTCCTGATCTCACTTCGGCCTAGGCTCGTAATACATCCCATAAATATCTTCTTTTGACCCGGTTAATGTTACCATAGACGAATGAGGCATAGAAGCTATTGTTTTCATAGATGAGAGTGTCGATAAGATTTTCATTAGAAGAAATCATGTGTACATTAAGATCATTTGTCCAAGAAAGACTAAGCCCTCCACCGCGATGGCCGTGTGGGGATACAACAATTTGATTTAAAAGATTCAGACATTTCAATTTTCGGATAACAAATTCGTCAAGATTTTTTGTTTCCGAAAGGAATACAATACCAGGAGCATGCTTGTCACGAAGCTCCGATAACCGGAGAACTGTCCATATTTTAGGATAATTGTATTTTGTTTGTATATGTAATTTTTATGATTTGATGTAATTTTTATTGTCAACTTCATCGTATTATATTTTAGAGAACAAATATATTGGATACAGCTCCTGTAATAGTCTCTCGTATCAATTTTGTACCAATATAAAAATTATTTTCCTCTTTTTAAGAGTTTTAGATTACCTATCTAAGAAAAAAGTTTCTCTCTCTACTGTTGTTTCTCTCCAATTTCTCTTTTCTTGGAAGAGAACCCTTTTCTTTTCCCTCGATGCCGGCGGCTAGCCTTGGCCAGCCAGGGCTGCCCTTTTCTTTGTTTCTTTGTTATGTTCTTTTGGTGGCTTTCATTTCTGACTTTTGGACTGGTACCTTCTTCTTCTTCTATCAACCTCTTCCTTTTAGCTTATATTCCTTCCATATACATTTACTCGGGATTTACAAATCTGCTAGATTTGATGACTCACCTCCGGCAGAACTTGCAATCTCGAAGATTTCTTGCTCTCTCTGGTGTATGCGGCTTTCTATTAGCCAGATTTACAAATTAGATATATGCAAGCGCGAGTTCTCTTTCATCAGAAACTTTGTTCCGTCTAGTTGGGCGGTAGCGATGGTTCCCTTTGTAGGGAGTGATTCCGGTGATAAATGGTGGTTTGGGTTAATAGAGAGAGTGTCTAGGTGGCAGAGGCTGTTGTGGTGGATCTCCATGTCGGTCAATCAAAGTTTTTTGGATCCGACGCAGCGGATCAGGCATCGATGATGGTAGCTCCTTTGTTCGAAAGTGCTTTTGACATCTTCGGTGGGAAAAATGCGTTCCAAGCTCTGGAAACAGTGGTGAATGGCGATGCGATTACAGCTCTGGCAGTTAGGGCAACCATCCACACTTTGGGCTTGGAAAGAGGCTGGCCTCTGTTTTCTGCGAGGTCCATTTTCGCTTTGTTAAGCCAAAATGTTGTTTTTCTCTTATGTTGTAATTATTATAATTTTAGGTTTCTTAATAATTGCAATTTATTGTATTTAGATAGAAAGATACAGACTCGTTCAGGTATTTATCTGGTACGAAATTTCCCGCTTAGTTGGGTTAGTTTATCTCGATCTAAAAAGTTACATATTTCTAGAATTCGTGTTCCTTTAGGACTTAGTTCACTTCTTTTCAGAGTAATTGTATCCTTTCTTATTGAGAACAATTGCTTCTTATGCGTTTGTACTTTTCTCTTGGTGGGATTCATCTTTCCTTTAATGGGATTTGTGATACCATTTATGTGTTTGTTTTCTTTTTAATCTAATAGGTTGACCCAAAAAAATTATCTATGTATGAAGTCAATTACTCTATATTGGTTTGTAACTTTTTGGAATTGGTTATACAGCTTGCAAAATTGTTCGGTTTAATTAAGTACACACAAATTGACAAAAAAAACATTTGTATTTTTGATAAAATATATTATATTATGAAACAAAATGAGTAGTTGCAAAATTGTGCACCGATTTACTTTCAATTCATCATTTATTGATACTTGATACACTCTTTGTTGATTTGGTTATCCATTGTGTGGTGAGGCTTAATACCGGAAAATAGATTGCGCTACGTTTAGACACTTTTGTCGAACTGTGTGCCGTTTTACTCGTATATGGGCCTTACAAGTTAATAGACTTTAGTCCATGCTGGGTCGGATCACTTTTTTTTTTATAACGTCTTATATTTCATTTAAATAAGATCATTGTTTACAAGCATAAGTAGATACAAAGGAAAATCATAATGAATTAACGTATCATGTGTATGAGTTAGAGCACATTTCGAAAGATAATCAACACAAATGTTTGCTTCACGGGGCTGATACTGATAGTCTATATGTGAGAAAGCTGATTCCCAAGCATACATGGTGTTGAAATAATGCTCTAATTGTCTTTGTAACTTGTGGTTTCGTAGGAGATTTATCATATTGATATTGTCGCCTTCAAACACAATCTTTGTATAACCCATGGTCCGTAGACATTTCATTGCCCAAATTAGCGCACTAAGTTCAGCTTCGATTGCTGTCAGCCGTCCATTAAGTCGTTTATGTCCGCTTAGGATATATCTTCCCATAGCATCGCGAAGTATCTAACCCATTCATGATCTATTTGTTGTATGATGAGAAGCATCAAAATTACACTTCAACCAGTTTTTTGGAGGTTGTCGCCATGTAATAGATCGATTAATTGGAAGATGATGTTGTTGGTTTGTTGACACATTTTCCTGGACCTTTAACCATTCAATCACATCGCGTGTTGCGCGTGAATTTATCTCGGCAAAATCCAGAGTGCGTTGATTGAATACCAAGTTGTTCCGAGCCTTTCATAAATGCCAAAGCACCCAAAACGGTAGTAACCGAGTTAGTTTCGGGATCGTTTCCTCTCGTTGTAATCTAACAAATTCTTTAATCTTCGAAATTAATGACTGTTGAGTATCGAACAAGTTTGTTGAGTTGAAGCCAACAAATCTCCATGTTCCACAAGCAAATTGGCACGTAAAAAAGAGATGGTTCGTAGATTCCTCTTGTGTACAACATCGAGGGCAGCTACGTTGATCGATAATACATATGGCTGCCAAAGTTGCAAAAGTAGGTAGCGTTTTTGAACATAATCGCCACAAGAAATGTTTTAACTTTAGTGCTATTGGTAATTGCCAGATTTGTGAAGCCAGAGTTGTATTTGAAGATAGAGGTTGTCGTTGTACGTTTCTGAATTCCAAATTTTCGAAAGCAAGACGGTAAGCTGATCGTACAGTAAACGACCATCAGGAGTATAATGCCATAGGTAACGATCCGGAAACGATACATGTGGAATATATATCTTCATAATCATCTCGCAATCTTGTGGAACAATATGTTGATATAACTTGTCTACATCCCATGTTTTCGTACGAATGTCATAGAAGCTTGAAACCGCTAACACATTGGAGGAAGCAACCAAAGTTCAAGCTGGACGTGGGGGAATCGTTGGCAGCCATGGTTCATGACCCACTTGTATAGAGTTACCATCTCCCAAGTCTGCTCGTAAACCACGCTTCAATAATTCTTTACCGTAACATAGAGATCGCCAACCAAAGGAACACCGTTTCGGTGTTTGTGCATTAAGGAAGCTCCCATTTGAGTAGTAAAGAGCTCTGTAGAGGCGAGATAATAGTGACTCGTGTTTCGTGAGAATCTGCCAAGCTTGACTTGCTAAAAAGGACTGGTTGAATAGACATAAATCTCTGAAATTTAGTCCACCCAGACCCTTTGGGTATTTTAATTTCTGCCATGACATCCATGTAATCTTTCGGTGTGTTGATGTCCCACCCCACCAAAACCTAGACATCAAACTATCCATATCCTTTGTTATTGACGAAGGTAGACGGAAACAATTCATCGAATAAACGGGCATTGCCATTGCTATACTTTTGAGCAGTATTTCCCTGCCTGCTGGAGATAGAAACCGACATTGCCAACCAGAAATCCTTGCTTGAACACGTTCAGTGATATATTCAAAGAGTTCTGTTTTTTTTCGGTCCTAATTGTTCTGGCGATCCCAAATATTTCCCGCCACCACCTGTTTTCGAGATTCCCATGATATGTTTAATACTGGTTTTAGTATGTTCATACACCTTTGTTCCAAATGTTATTGTTGATTTCTCGTAGTTTATTACTTGCCCAGAAGCCTCTGCATAAAGGTTGAAAATGCCCTTCAACTTTCGACTATTTGATAAATCCGCCTTAAGGAAAAATAACGAATCATCGGCGAAAAATAAATGAATGATAGTTGGAGCCCTTCGGCAGATTTGGATGCCTTGTAGCTCGCCTTCCTTAACTGATTGTGAAATATAAGAGCTTAGAGCATCAGCGCAAAGTATGAACAAATATGGAGATAAAGGATCTCCTTGGTGTAATTCCCGTTGTGGCTGGAAATTGCCATAAGGGCTTCCATTTATCAAAACCGAGAAAGAGACAGTGGTAACACACTCCATTATCCAGTTTATCCATTTACTCGAGAATCCTTTCTTAATGAGTACCTCCTTCAAAAACTGCCATTCAAGTCGATCATAAGCTTTACTTATATCGGTTTTAACCGCCATAAAATTTGTAGCTACTTTTGAGTTTGATAGGAGTGAATGGAATAACTCGTGAGCTATCAAAACGTTATCATGAATTGATCTTGTAGGAATGAAAGCTGCCTAAGCATCCGAGATTAGGTGACACAGATATTTCTTCAGACGATTGACAAGAAATTTCGAAATAATCTCGTATGTAACATTACATAAACTGATAGGCCGAAATTCATGCAGCGTTGTTGGTGAAACAATCTTCGGAATGAGACATATATTAGTATGATTCCATCCTTCTGGTAATTGGTCGTTTATAAAGAAAGTTTGGACTTCCTTTGTTATTGCCGCACCTACCACGTCCCAGTAAGAATGGAAAAACCGAGCTGTAAAACCATCTGTGCCAGGAGCCTTGTCAGCACCGATTTCAAACAGAGCTGTTCGAATTTCTTGTGGAGAAACTGGTGTAGTTAGATCATCATTCATTGCCGAAGTGACAGACGCCTCCATAGTATGAAGTAATATTGGAGAGTTAATCACGCCATTACTCTGATAAAGTGACCGAAAATGAATTTGTGCAAGATCCGCCATATTTCGGTTACCACTTATAATTGTTCTTGAATCGTTTCGTAGTGTAACAATTTTGTTGGCTGCTCGTCTGTTCTTCGTTATGGCATGGAAATACTTTGTGTTTTGATCTTCCGATGTTAGCCACTGATTCCGGCTTTTCAATTTCCAATATTCCTCCTCCTTATAGTAAGCATGTTGCAGTTCCCTCTTGAGTTGGTGTACTTGTGGTGTCGAAACATGTGAGCTTGTTTGGGCATCGTCAATTGCTTGCCGAAGATTCAGAATATGTCGTTGTGAATTTTGGTTATTATTTGACCGCCATATACCAATTATTTTTCGACAATTAACAATCCGCATCATAACCGTCGGATCGATAAAGTTTTCATGACGTCATCCCGAGCGAACGATTTCTGAGAAACCGTCTACCATCTCAAACCGTCCATCATATCGAAACTGTTTTTTCCCACCTTCTACATGTTTCCGAATTCGTAAAATTGCTGGTCGATGGTCCGATTCAACCATATCCAAATAAGTCATCGTAGACGCCGGAAACATAGCTAACCACTCTTTATTACACATAAATCTATCTATCCAACTCTCAACCGTATAAGAACGGCGTTTTCCAGACCAAGTCATATTATTGCCGAGGTATGGCAAATCACTAATTCCGCAAATCTAAACCATGTTCTAGAAGTCGTTTAGACTCCATTGTTCTCGTGATTTACCACCTCGTGTTTCATTTGGATATAATATCTCATTGAAGTCACCATTGAGTAACCATGGGCCTTGGCGGGTTGTAGCTATTCTTTGTAATTTCTCCCATAAGTGATGTCTCATTTGTCTAACCGGATGACCATAGATGCATGAATAATGGAAAGTACCTTCTTCATTAGAAACCTTACAATCAATCAAGCGATCATCCATAGAAAGTATAGACACCCTTACATTGCTATTCCAAAGTAAAGCTAAACCCCCACCCAAATCCAAAGGCGAAATACATTTAACAGAATCAAAGTGCAATCTAGAAGCTACATCGCGAACCACATCATCTGAGTTTTTTTGTCTCAATGAGAAAGAGAATATCCAAAGCATATTTTCGAGTAAGTCCTTTAAGGCATCGAACTACCGTAGACTCTTTCAAACCACGGCAGTTCCAAAAGGCTGTATTCATTGGAACCCCGGTGGATTTGGGTCCACCGCTCCCTTTGAGTTGTCGAAATTAGTTGCCTTAGAACTTGTTGATGAAGGACCAGCACATTCATTGATTGTGACGACCAAAAGCGGGCATCTTTCGTATCCACAACATGGCGCTTATGCTTGAAGAAAACTTCATGCGATTCTTCATCATCAACAAATTGGCGAACACTAGTTGAACCGCCACTTGTACTGCCGGTATGGTAATAAGTGGCCGATTGTGAATTGGCCGATGTCGGAGGAGGAGGAGAATCCATCTTCCGATTTTTTCTTTGAACAGGGCTGGTCACAGATGTTGCCGAAGCCGGTGAAGCCGGAGGAGCGGACCGTGTCGTCGGAGATAAGACCGGTTCTTCTTCAGGATCTGCGTCAGATTCAGAACCAGGAGCATCATCATCATTTGGTGGTAATGGTGGTGAACCAGTTTCATCCTTTTCACAATCATCTTGCTCATGAGTCATTAACCCGCACTTGAAACAAAAATTACGAAGCCGTTTGTATTGCAATTTGAGTATCACCGGATCCGCACCAAAGTGGAATAGTCTTTGAAATTGTAACGGGGTATCCAAATGACACAATAACTTCACACGAACATATGAAGCGGTATGCCCACCATCATCATTGAAATCGTTATCAATGAAGAAACCGAGATTGTGGCCAACACGAGTAACGATTTCTCGGGTAAGGAATTGCATAGCAATTCCTTGCACTTGAACCCAAAACGGGATTGTATGGAGATCATCGTCGGTTTGATTGTATGATCACCGGTGAGTGGTGAGCATCCACTCGTTAAAGGACCATAGGCCTCGCCGGATAACACCGGTTAATGATTCCTCCGAGGGGAATAGAAATTGCAATTTGGTGTTATCGATAAGCCTGCCTGAGACGAAATCACTTACGCCCCACACACGCGGCAAGGCCAACATCATAACCCGAAGGTTTTGCTTCTTGAGATTTTCCGGAACCACCACCACGTTGTGTTGCGTAATAGCCAGAGCCTTGTTGCAAGACTCAAACGAAATATGGATGGCATCGTCTTCAAGACCGAGGGTAAGAGACTGCATCTTCGATCGCACAGAAGTAGACATATAAATGTCCGATTTGCAAGAATTGAAGAAAGGGGATTTTAGGGATTTGATGCAGGATTTATAGAGAAACTGGGTTGGAGAAGAAAGAAAGGAGTAGAAGACAGTTTCCCATAAATCGCATAATGTAACCGCCGGTAACCACCGACGGTTGGGGCTCCATGATCGGAGAAAACAACGATAATTTTGCAAAAACAACCGCCGGCGGTTACAGAAGAGAGAGAGACGCGAGTCAACATTCTTTTTTTAATGTTTTGCTGGGTCGGATCACTTTTACACACATATTTTAAGCTCTTTTTCTTTTCACTACATATTTTAAGCTTTCAACTCCATATTTTAGTTAAATTGATAGAACATATGTTGCAACGACTAGTACCTTTTTTTAGTCAATATTAAAATTCTATAAAGGGAGACTTGAACCGCTAGATAATTTGGTACCACCTACAAAAAGATTATAATTTTAAAATGTTCATAAAAATTAATGCATCTCCTATTGGTAGCACCTAAAAACTGTATAGAATGGAAAATATTTCTCCGACATAATCTTTAAACGTAGAGAACACTAACGAATATAGCATATAAGATAGTAGAAAGATTTGGCCCACATTAAGAAAAGCAATAAAAGATTCTTCGATATATATCATCTGTTATTACACCAGGGTCATGAGTACACATACATACGTATAAACTATAAAGGTATATGCATACGCATGAACGTTTTTAATTACACTTTTTTTCTGTCGTTTATTTTGTCGTTTTTATTTATTTTCGAAATATTACAACACGGACACACAAGACAAAGCCCGAATCCCGAAAAACAATCTGCATAATTTAGAAAGCACCTAAAGAAACATATCTCAGGGGTACACCAGAGAACACCATGACAAGTAAAAATCCTACTAAAGAGAAGAGAACAAGAAAATCAATAATCGGACGAGGTAGACCCAGAAAGCCAGAGCAACACCTACAGAGGTCCGAGAGGAGGCAAGGTCGAGACATCGATAGAGTCGACCGGAAGACGCCTTGATTGGGCTCTCACACAGATGAATGAAATGATCAACCACCAGATAGAAACAAATACCAAATCCTCTGCCAAGCTATTCACCCGCGATTCGGACGAATAACAATCGAAATCTAAAGAGAATATGATGTATGACGAAAGTGCAGAATAACGAAGACCAACAGATGTAGAACAGGAAACAACAACAGCGGAATCAGAGAAGACACACCATCAAAAACCAACAACCAACTAAAACCCTAAAAACCCAACCAACATAAACCAGCAACCCTCTGAGAGACAACTACAAGACACGATAACAATAACGCTAGACAACAACTAGCTCCCGACAAGGATAATTTGTTGTGGACCGTGAAGTACTTAGGTGGATTGTTATACATGACAATTCGTCGTTGATTCGTATACATTCGTATAACTTATAATCTTCTCTGCACGCGTGACGTGTTTTTTTAGTTCTTTCTCAAATATATACAGTAGTATTAAAATAAAATGAAAAATAGATGAGTATTTAGAAAGTGAACTCAAAGGCAGTGATTATGGATTTTGACTAGGAGTCTAGGAGACAAGATTCTCCAATATATAAAGAACTCATCGAGTAAAAGCGCCCATAACTGTTGAATATGTATTATTTGTCACTAAAGAAGAATAAAAGTTTGGGTTGAAGCATAATACAATGTCTATCCCACTTAACTATCACACATGATGTCCCTTTGTACTATAATATCAGTATGTCTTCAAAAACACGTGTATATGATAACACAACAGCAAGATACCAAAACAAAACAAATGAATAAACATAAGCAAATTAGTCTTTCAAGACCATCTCTTACACTAGTTATGTATTTTACTTTATATTCGAATTATCATCCGCAAGATCAATTCTGAAATTTTAAATACCGCAATTTAAAATAGAAAATGAACTGGTTTTTATATTAAAATTTTGAAATTAAGAAATTTAAGTTCAAAAGAAGAAATGAAACTAAAAAAACTAGCCACAAACTCATACTTTTTTTCAAGAGCGGTCCTAAATTCCTAATCGTTTGTTCTCTTGGTATATAGATTTTTATTTAAATGTATAAAGCGTACATGCCTTTTTGTAGACACGCACAAACCAAAAGAAACAAATAAGATCATATATCTTCTTAATTCTTGATATGAATATAAAAATATTGATATTAAGTGTTTTTTCATCAAAATATTGATATTAAGTTAATTTGCATAATATGTACGTATATTCGTATGACCTGAAAATATCATAAGAAGTAAGAGAAAATAATAATTATTATTATTTTCAAATTGTGACGGACCTATCGACTTACTTGTGTGCTCGTATTGTAAATGTATAATCATTGAGTTATATGAAACATGTTCAGTGAGAAATTGGTCTCCAAGCAATCGAGTGCTTCTAGAAACATCATTTTGACATATAATAACTTTGATTCATTGCTATATGCTCCTTCTTTATATGTACTTTTATTTTAAGTGGAACTATACTTTGAGAAGGGTGTTATTGTAAATGCAGAAGAAGAAGAGGGAAATTTATGAAAAAGAGACAAGAGTAATAATGTCTTCTTATTGGTGTATCTACTTCTTGAGAACGAAGCAAGAGACAAAGTGAGTCTATTAGATTTGGTAAGGAAAAGGAAGAAGTAGCAGAAACAGAGGTTCTTGAAAGATGGCCTGAAGAAGATAACTTTAAAGAGTGGGTCCTATGGCACACAGGGTTAAGTCAGGCAAGAGAAGAGATTAATAGAAGGTAATACATACATACATATATATAAATATATTATATTAATTCTTCATATAATCAGGATGTTAATTTGTATACGTTATTGTAATGCACGTATTAGCATATATATTTATATATGGATCTTGTAACTCATTTCGGTTATGTTCTTAAAACGTATATATACCATATATCTCTTCTATATTAATTTGTAACCATTTTTCATTAATCCAGTTCAAGCCATTTTGTTATGCCCTTTTAGACAAAAGTATTTTTTTTATTTGTGTATTAATACATTTCTGGATTGATAAATCGAGCTATCATGGTCGACTTTGAATGTGTAATAAAATTAACTGATCGATACAAAGCAACATTGTAACAAACTAATAACAGAAAGATTAAAACTCAGATTTTTGTAAAAGGAAAAATGTTTAAAGAAATAAAAAGATCAAATGGTGGTTAAGTTGAATGTTAAGATCAATTGTAGATTTGATCTCTATTTAAAGCTAACCTTGTAACTTCTTCTAGTATATACAAATTTGAAGCATTTTCTGCAAGTAGGTTTGCAAAACTGAGATAGGATTAGGTGAATTCATTGATATGAACCAGACGTTAGAAACTTATTCTCTACCACGAACACCAAAACGTTAAGATAGATGTTCACTCCGTCTCACCTTAGAATTGTGTTCTAAAAATATTTAAAATAATGAATGATTTGCCACATTAACCCTAAAAAAAATTGTAAATAACCAAAATAACCTTATGAGATTTTTAAAATTCCAAAATTTTATTTTTCCTTTTCTACCCTTTAAAAAAGTTAACTGAGTTTTATTGCCATATTTAATAAAACCAATTAACTAAAAATAAAATAATGATTTTATAATGAAATCATATTTTAGCATACTTTTATGTTCTTTTATTGATTTTACTCAAGATAATGACATACTTAGTTATTAGTCTATTGGCCTGCCAGTTGTTTTGACAAAAGTAGTTATTAGTCTGCTGGTCTGCCAATTTTTCTGGCAGACTTAAATATTAGTCTGCTGGTCTGCCAATGTTTTTGGCAGACTTAGTTATTAGTCTGCAAATCTGCCAATATTATTGGCAGACTTAGTTATTAGTCTGCTGGTATGCCAATTTTTCTAGCAGACTTAGTTATTAGTCTATTGGTCTGCCAATGTTTTTGGTAGACTTAGTTATTAGTCTGCAAGTCTGTTGGTCTGCCAATTTTTCTAGCAGACTTAGTTATTAGTCTATTGGTCTGCCAATTTTCTGGCATACTTAGTTATTATTTTGCTGGTCTGCCATTATTTTTTTGGTAGACTTACTTATTAGTCTGCTCGTTTGCGAATTTTTTTGCAGGCTTAGTTATTAGTCTACTGCTCTGCTCATTTTTTTTTTTTTGCAGACTTAGTTATTAGTCTACTGATTTGCCAATTTTTATGGCAGGCTTAGTTATTAGTTTGCTAGTCTGCCATTATTTTTTTTGGTAGACTTAGTTATAAGTCTGCTCGTCTGCCAATTTTTTGGTAGACTTAGTTATTAGTCTGCTGGTTTGCCAGTTTTTGGTAGACTTAGTTATTAGTTTGTTGGTCTACCATTTTTTTTGGTAGACTTAGTTATTAGTTTGATGGTCTGTCAATTTTTTGGCAGACTTAGTTATTAGTCTGTTGGTCTGCCATTTTTTGGCAGACTTAATTATTAGTTGCTAGTCTGTCAATTTTTTGGCAAACTTAATTATTAGTCTGTTGGTCTGTCAATTTTTTGGCAGACTTCGTTATTAGTCTGCTAGTCTACCATTTTTTTAGCAGACTTAGCAGTGCCGGTCCAGATCTAAACAGTGTCTAAAGCGTAGTTATAATTTGATGCTCTAAATTTGATGTACTCAACCACGGTACCAAAGTGTTTCTAATAAATTTGGCGCCCTAACATTTATATAAATTTTGGCGCCTAAAACCCTTGCTTTACGAGCTTTAGCCCAGAGTCACCCCTGAGACTTAGTTATTAGTATGATGGTATTGATCAAACAAGAAAATGAGACCATTGTGAAAAAAGGAGATGAGACCCTAAATTCAAAGAGTGATTGTTAATCATGTGATGACTGTTATTAAGCATCGAGAAACAATAAACATTACAAACGTAAACGTAGAAGCTTATTTATCTTATTATAGCAATACGACACCTTTCATTTGAAGTTCATAAAAATAGTCAAACAACAATGTATAGATTAAATGAACAACACTTTAAAAACTCAAAGTCTCATAGCATATTCATATTGTTCATAACGAACGTTGGCAGGTCGAACGATTATGTCCTGATGTTTTACATCGTGAACATGTGTAGCGCTTAAGCAACTTAGATGTTGTTTCTTCCTTACCTACTTTCTCTGTTTTCATCTTCTTTAGTTGGGGTTGTTTGCCCATCGCCTTTTCAAGAGCGAAGAGGTATCTTGACTTCTTCGGTCTACCTGCACCACGCTTTACTAAAGGAGGAAGACACTTTTTGTTGTTGTACATTCGCTAGAGGCTCCCAATCAACATCTCATGGATTAATAGGTTCCGAGTAAGCATTGTGTCAGTGACTCTTTGTATAGTAAGAATCTACGAAATTTTCCAAAGAAAAATTTCGTCGATGCATAATGACAACAAGAGCGTGTTCACAAGGTATCTTGTCTAAATCATAAACGCGACAAGTACATGTCCTATGTTAAAAAAAAGTTTGTGTTAAAAAAATTAGAAATGTTAACTACTTTATAAATCACTAAATATAGATTATACCTCATGTATATCAACCACGCAAGCAACCTGACCGCCAGTAACATGACTTCGATTTCCATCTATGCGTTGTACAATTATAGTCTTTCCAATATTATATCGGTGTGTTAAAGTTCTCTCCGCCCTAGGAGTAAAGAACGTCTGTAGAGACATAGCACGTTCCCGACGTGTCATAAACCATCTAGAAACCACTTGTCGTAATTCTTCTAAAAAACAAAAAATATGATACTCGTGGGAATATACAAGCACATTATTAAAAGATTCAGCGATATTGCTGGTTATGATGTCATATCGTTTCCCTGTAAAGTTTGCGCGAGACCACAAACAACATCAGATTTTTCCAAATATCTCGCAAGGTTAGGATTTTGCCTTTGAATCTCATCAAATAGTACATTAAACTCGGAAACCCTATAGACCGTATAAGCTTTTTTAACCAAACAAAGTGTACCACTCTCTTTGAACCTTGTGATAACTAAGCTCAGACTCTTATTTGTAAATGCAGGTTCGAAACACTTTGGTAATGGATAGTTTTCTAGTAACCAATTTGAAAATTAATAATAACAAATGTGCAGAATTTAGCTAAAACCAATTTGATAAAAAAAAATGAAGGTTAACAATTCAACACAAAAGAAATGCTGAATATTAAAAATCGTGAAATAACATAATTGGATTGTCATCTATAGAGTAAGTCGCGGTCATTTGGTCCAAATGGGAAAGGATTTAAAACAATTTGTCCATGTTATTCTGTTTCATCGAATATCTCTGCTAGTTTGTCTCTTATCGTCTTGATGTTCACATCTGATAGAGGCGTGTTAAAATCCAAACCTAATGCATGATACTCAACGAATTTGATCGCATAAGTTCCACAATCACCTATTTTCAGCATTTGGAGAAACCCTTGTCTTGGTCTTCTGGTTTTGTATTGTTGGACCTTCATTTTTACCCTTTCAGAAGGTGGCGCTACTTCTCGAAGTAAATGGAGAAGCATATGAGCTATTAGCTTCACTGCTGTGACGATTTGTTCGTTTGTACTGTCTTTCAACCCACAATAAAAAACATCAATAGACTAGTTAGGTAATGATATCAATAGTGCTATCCAATAGTTATTGTTAACATGCAGAATGCCATAAATGTCATCCACATCAGTCCTCCACTTTTTTCATGATCTGAAAATGCAGGTAATTTCCCATGTGCATAGTCAAATGCTTCGTTAGGAAAAATGGGTAATTTTTCGCCTTTAAAAAATCAGCATAACTATTAGACCAAATAGAGGTGAAGAAAACATCTGTAAACGAGATTCTCTCACTACTAAAAGCTTTTGGATTCTTCATAAATCTTCAACGTAGCAAGCTCATAGCACTATTAATATGCTGTTAAGTAAGAAAAAGATGAAGAGAAAAAGCTATATAAGAAAACAAGAGAGTATTGTAATGATATTCAAAAGTTCAAAAACAATTCAATGTTAACATCTTCGTTTAGTCATTCTTGAGGAGTTCGAAGAACTATAAAGAAATCTACACCATTATTTTGAGAGCCAATGGGGTATTCTCTGCATCGTTATAAACGTCTACCAATTAAAACAATCAAACATTGCAACACCAGTTCTATAATTTGTATAAAATTCCAAAACTTACTCATCTAATCGTAACCAGTCCTCCAAAACTTTAACTTTTTGCACATCAACTACTGCAAATGGATCATAACCACGACCAAGTGGCATCAACGGTTGTGTAACTTTTTTTGTCATGCATGCAACATTGGTACTCCGATATGGTGTTTTTAAGGCTGGCACTGGTTTTGTCACGCGTGTGCTCTTCTCTCTCCCATCTACGGGAACGTTTTACGTTCCCATAGCATTTAGCGTCTTCTCCATTTTCTTCTGAGTAAAATTTCTAACAAGAGAAACAGTCGGTTTAATTATATTAACTGGTGAAGATTCTTTTACCGGTTCTTTACGGATTTTAGTTATCGCTCTTTCATCTACTGTACTTTCTCCATCAGATTCAATCATCTTTTTTTTTATGGCATTTATGGTGGCAAAAATATCTCCTAATGGCATTTCTTCATCACGAGAATCTTCTGGCTGATATCCACTCAAATTTTGCATATGAAAATACAAACATATAAGATACATATTTTGTAAGTAACAACATTATAATTTGCGAACCTTAATAAAAAAATTACCTACTCTAACCTCAAGAAAGAAGTTACTAAAAAATCACTCACCTTATCTTTCTCTATGCGGCTGTATTCTCGAGTGTTGGATTATTTTTTAATATATTCACTTCAGTTGTCAAGATCTAATTTTTTACGCATCTCATCAAATTTCTCTAATTGCTTCATCATGCCTTCCATCTGAGCTTGAACCGCCTTTACAGTCGTTGCTTGTTTCTCTAGATGTTCTATCCTTAAGCAAAGTGTTTCAACAATATCAGCCTCCATCAACGAAAATTGAGCTTTTGAAGCTAGAAATTTTCTTTTCTTTCTTCGTACTGCCCGCAATTCTTTCTGTCGTTTTAGTGAAATCTTGGTGGCACCACTATCTTCTAATTCTTTTTGAAATTTTTCACTACCACCAACACCCAATTCTGATTCACAAGTTTCTTCTACATGTATGTTTTTTGCACCATCTTTTACTCAAGTAACAACTCCCAAACCTCCTTGTTTGCTTATAGCTTGCATAAGAGTGTCAATCATTTCATCATCTTCTTCATCGTCCCAACAAGAGGGTGTTGATTCTTTGATGACAACACTCTCAATTATATCCTACCACAACATAAATTTTAAAATAAAAGCATAAATAACCATTACCAATATAAATAAAAATTGAATGAGAAGAAACACAAATAAATATGTTACATATACTTTAGCGTCAAATAAAAGAGCATTGATGTCATTGTTATATTTTCGTTAAATACCATTGAATTTTAGAAGAGGAATGCTCTCTGAATTATTTGGATATCCTATACGTGATCCAAGATGTGGAACAACATTATAAGCCCATATTTGAAGCACTTGTATAAATCCATGTATTGTGTAGGAATCTGCTTCCAAATCAACTTCTTTCACAGATCTTGTGAGATTCTTGAAAGCTAATCTACCCCAAGGATAATTTTGAAACTTGGACAAATCAAGTACCATACGAGCTAGTGTAGATGAAAGATTTGTCTTGGAATCGTTACCTACGATTATAGTTGCTAGCACAGACAAATAAGCATAGCGTATTTTGTCCTCTCTTGTGCAGTTTGTAACGTCATTACACACTTGACTTAACTGAATCTTGCTTGAGTTTATATTTGCATTGACTTTCATCTTTTCCCATAAGTTTTTATGCGCATTAGTTTCCACATTATCATCAATCTCTGGAAAAGGTGTGCAGTTCAAAGTAGTTATTTGTTCAAACTCTTAATATAGAAAACCGATCAGGTGTACTACCAAACAAGCACCATATCTCATACTTTTTCTTGCAAAAATGTTGTATGAAAAGAATATATTCAACTACCTTAGATGACCAATTAAAATTTTTCTCAGCAAACCTTACAAGGACACCCAAAGGCGAAGCACGTATGTAGTTCCACACTTCTTTTCCAACAACAATTTCGACATCACTCAAAAAAACTAGTTTTGATAGGATAATTAATGCTTTTGGAAGGCTCTGATTCACAACCAAGTGTATATAATCGCAAAGGAAATCCCAAATCCACATTTGTCTGAGTCGACATTACTGAAAATGCAAGCACAAACAATACATAAACATATATTTGAGCTTTGATGGTTCTCATAACAAATTTATTTGGCCAAATAATGTGAAAACCGAGCAAGTGTATTAGATAATATATATACATGAGATTAAGTAACTAGCTTCTCGTTTAGGTGGACACGAAGTTTTAGTCATGTGTAGTCCATCTATGATATATAAAACAGAGCAAATATATAATTGTAGTTAAGCGTAAATAAAATAATTATAGTTATGCAAAAACATTGTAGTTGATATATTATGCAAAAGTCGTTATGCATATGCTTCTTTTTGTTATTATCATCTTATTCTTTTTTGCATACCTGATAATCTCTATGCTGATTCTATAAACTCTTAATAAGTTAATAATATTACGTTAAAAAATTGCAGTTTTGGTGATTATGTTATGTTGATCATGCACAATCTTTTATGTTTTGTTTAAATGAAAACATTGTATAGAAAAATCATAATAACATACAGCAGACAAACTTTAAATATGTGTTTAACTATTTTATCATCTTCCTAAAACATAATCGCATTGGCTACTGAGCCTAATAAATCGCTCTCTATCTTTTGCCTTTTTCAATAAGCAATAGAATCTTCCTTTTTCTTTTAGGTTTCATAAAAAATTGCAGTTATGATAATTATGTTATGCCTTGGTTTTTACATTATTTAAGCTTTGCAAAAACAATTTAAGTAAAATATAAAGTCAAATTTCAGACCAAAATATATCTATATAGCATCGTTGAATAGTTGAACTAGGTTTTATGCTAATCGTCTTTACTTTTATCTATTATTGATCAAACCACCCTAAAAGAAGAAAATTTGATGAAAATTTTACCTTTAAATATGAATTCTCTATGAGTTCCTTAAAGATCGAAACGAATAAAGAATCATTGTTATAGAGAGATCGAGGCTGAGACGAGATGAGTAAAGAGAGACTGGATAACAAAAAGTGACAGGAAGAAAGTAAGAAGAGAACGAAACTGAGAAAACACAAATACCAAAGGTAGAAAAGAAGACATAGAAGAGTAGTCGTAAAAAAATAGAACATATTCTTTTTTAAAAATCCTAAGTCATATGTTTTAACATAAGGGTAGTTTAAGTATTATAAATTTTTGTTATTTATTTGTAGGTTATGTAACTAATAAAAAATTTAGAAGGTTATTGTAGTTATTATTAAAATAAAGTAGGTTATTCTAAGTAATTTTCTCTAATATTTGTAGTTTTGTTTTTTTAGTGACATTAATTTACAACGGACCGGTTCAGTAGTCAGAACTCCACAAGTATAAAAAAATAGACTTGTATGGCGAGTCGCCATGTTTGATCCATGATATAATAACAAGACAACAAATATAACACAACCATTATGTCATTCGATCTTTTTTATTTTATTTTTTCAATTAAATATACAAAAATTGCAGTAGGAAGAACACAATGTTGAATGCATGCTATTTTGTGAGGTTCAGTTGATACTTAGTTAACAATTTAGAACTATATATATATATACTTGTAAAAAATCTAATTATATTCATAATTGACTCAATTTATGTAGAAACCCGGTAAACAACTTTAAGAAAATTCAAGACCAAAAAGATTTTTAATATTGTAAACAAATTTATTTTTCATATTTACATAGAAAATGTGTTGGTTATATAATTATTCTCTTTATATATTATATAATTTGTTCTTTCTATAACATTTGACTTCGTCGGTGTTATATATATAGTTATTAGTTTCTTTTTCCATTATCTTACAACTTTTAGTTTTTAATATACAGAAAAAGAGAAATAATAAAGCGAGGTAAGATTTCTAAACATGTCATAAACACTCATATTAGATACATTTCGGTTTATATAATAGATTTAACTTGTTAATCATTATAATACACATATAACAATTGATAAAACCGTATGTTAATTTGTATGTTTAAAGACTTTTTAGTTTTAGACTTGATTTTTGGATATTTTTTTCAACTATTAAAAGCGCCAAAATTAAATACGAAAATATAATGTATCTATGCAATCTGTATTGTTGTAGTGCTTTGTTGATTTTGTGGAGTATGATATAAGTTTTCAAGTATTTGAGATTCACTTATTGTTTCTTCACCATATCTTGATTTTATTACAATTTTCAACAGGACATACATGTAGTTCATGAGTTTGTTAAAATCTTGGAATCTTATACCTTGTTATTCATCCGAGCAAGTGAAATTGTGATAGGTCTAGAATTTTATTCCTAAATCTATACTATAGAGAACATATCAATATAGCATAGATAAGGTTAAATTCCATAGAGACCAGAAAGCACACTTTCAGTTTTAAATCGAATCAAGTTAAGACAGTAATAAAGAGTTGTTTGCAACTAAATAAATCAATAACTAAAATAAGAGAAGGTAAATCAATAATAAAAAGCATAAGGCATTAGGGAATTCCATAGGTAGTCACGTTTAAAAGCCAAAGTTAACATGCATGATTTTCTTTGAAATTAGCTCTCAACATGAAAGACATAAATAGAACAATCTCCTCTTGGAGTATTAAACCCTATATTCGAATTATTAGAAACAACTCTCGCCGTGTTTAACTAATTCAACCATGAATTAATGTTCAGATTTAATAAGTTCAAAAGCATTGAGGACAATACTCTCGCAAGCAAGAACACTTATTCATCTAGATTAGAACAGACTTCTAAATCAAATATTTTTGCGTTTATAATTATAATATCAATGAACTAGTTAGCTATTTTAATTCATGCATTAAGGACAAGTTTAGAATAAGAACCTAACAATTTCAATCATTTATGTAAAACCCTAACATTCATACCTAGTTTCCCTGGAAAACCTTAAAACCTAACTATAGAACTACTCAAACATTGAAAAATAAACACAAATCAACATCAAAGAAAAACACATAATCAAATATATAACAATAGATATTATAAATAAAATCACAGTTCATAATTCTTCTCCAAATACAAGGTTCAAAATTCGTCAAAGTTGTTAAATCGTATGTTAAATAAAATAAAGCCACAAGGCTTTTTATAGTATAAAATGACAAATAAATAAAATAGGAAAACATGATAGGTTTGAGAAGCACTTTTGCAACTTTTAGAAATCTTCTAAAAACTTTTGAGTGAAGAGAACGATCGTTCTCTAGGGAGAACGATAGTTCTTTGGGTTCGTAAAATTCTAGGGGCTTTTGCACAATCGTTTTGGTGTTCATTCGGTGATTCCGAAGAATGTTTGAAAGGAGAGAACGATCGTTCTTTAGGAGAACGATCGTTATGTCTGTACACGCTTCTTCTGTGAGACAGGTTGATCAGTCTTTAGTAAACTCGCAATAACTCTTGATGTCACCAATGGATTGAATTCAAACCAGCTCCATATGAAAGCTAACTCACGTGGATATATTTTCTCAAAAGTTCAGCTCAATCCATCCATGGGAACATCTTCAAACACTGGAAAACGTTCAGTTCTTCCTCTAGACTCTACATATGCATATATCAAATTGTATCAGTTTGCAGAAATCCATGTTTTCGTTCCAAAACGACCCAAACACCTAAAAACATGTAAAAAATATCAAATTGCAAGGAAAATACTCGGATAACGCTTAACAACAAAGATAAATGTCTACTATAAAACGTTAAAACTGAGTTATATCAAATTGTTATATATTTTTTGTGATAAAAGTAATCCTTCATATATTTCTAGAGCTTTTTTAAGATCTTTCACATATGCATAATAATATATAATGCGTACATCTAGATATTTTCTAAGAAAGGTTATTGATTATGCACATGTAAAAATACCTAGATGTTGGTATATATATA
>OVBE01000370.1:0-52951 GCA_900406425.1 Iberis pinnata
ACGATGGTCTGTATATTTGATTATTCGGTTGTTATCTGCATATTTTATTCATTTTTTTATCATTTTTTGTTTTGTATTTTAATTTCGTACTGTCTATTTAGAATTCATATTTCCAATATTTTACGCAAACTCTTCAAAGTAATAATCCGCTTGATGTAACTCAGCCTTATCATGTATTTTAAATTTTATAACTCAGGCATTCAATATAAAATAACTTAGCTGAATCGTTTATTATAAACCCATAATAATAACCCAACAGAATGATAAAGAATAACTTAGGCATATAATATCGAGAAATTGTTATAACCAAGGCAAATGATGTCTTACTAGTACTATGCAGCTATGATGGGATAATACGTCCCAGCTATGACGGGATGATAAAGTCAGTCTCTCTCTGCCGCGGCTAAAGATGTCATAATACGCAAATATAATGGGACTATTCTTTTGTTAGTCGCTAGCGGCAACGAATAAGGATCCATGCATAAGTTGTTGTACATGACGCCATCCGGCACCTCGATCTGTTCTATGACTTAATCTCTCACTATCAAGCACATTAAACAAATAAGGCTCATCATCATCATCACCATCATCATCATCATTGTAATCATTCACCCACATACATCTAACCATCTGCAAAATAGTAATAATAAAAATTCAAAAAATATATAAGATTGATTTCATAGATATAAGATTCAAAAACATTTACCGAACTACTACATAAAATTCCTAATAAGTTCTATGTAGTTGTTAATAATATAAACATAAACATCACACAAACAAAAGTCAATCATCATCATCGTGGATCTTTTGGCATGTCTTATATTCTAAGTAGCTAATCTTATCTTCAATATTATCAAATGCTATGAAGCCATGTCGGTTCGTTGCATCAACCATAAGATAATCCATGGATGCCTGATGAAAAGCTGACCATCTTCTCACTCCAGGAAAATCATTGAGAATTTGTACTACTCGCTTTACACTATGCTCATACTCATTCTCCAACATCTCTTTCATTACTTTATTCTTCTCAGCAAGAAGAACATCACGTTCAACGCAAGTCTCAGTAATTGAATTATCCTCTTTATGCTTCTTTTTCGCTCTTGAACTTCCAGTTTTGTTTTGTGATTCTACCATTGGTGGTGGCATGTTTGTGTCCGCATCATCAAATTCTTGATCACTGTTTCCACTCATTCTAGAATCTAAAATAGCTTCACCTTGTTGGGCACTCCATCCTTCGGCTTCAGTTACGGTAATAGAACCAAACTTTTCCTCATACAAATCAGAGTTAGGAACCAACTTCGTCTTATATATTTTAGCCCCAGGCCATTCCTGCAAATGAAAAAACAATTTTAAGTAAGAAACAAAATACACGAAACAAAGCAGAACATAACAAAATACACAAAACGAAGCAGAAAAAAAAATCTAAAGTTTCTGGCAGATTGATTAATTAGCTAAAGACTTACATTATCGCCAGTTCTCATCGTTTCTTGCTGCGTTTCCAGCGAGTTCAAGAATCAACCTAGTACAAATTCACCAAACATCTCCAGCATTTAGTTAACTTGTAAAAGACAAGAGCTCAATGAACATATAAACATATATCCATGTTACGCAGCCAACACTAAGTTTAAGACTTTAAGTTGAAGATACAAAAAGCAGTAGAAGATGAATATAGTCAAAGAGAAAGAGAAACAAGACATAGCAATTTGAATTTAATATTTTAGATTCGAAAGATCATGGGTCTAGTCTATTAAACTATTCACACATACACACACATTTACACTATCTCTATCTAAGTTTCTTTTGACTTAAGACTAAAAGAATGACCCCAAAACATACAAATATAAACCCAAAAAATCTCTCTCAAGCTGACAAAAGAACCAACTAGCTAAACACTAATAGCCTCTTCTTCTGCACTAATAGTCCCTTCTTATGGTAATAGAACCAAACCCATTATGGTTTAGATAAGAACTAAAGAGTAATTATGAAGATAATATTTCATACACAGCTTATAAGCAATGAAGTGTTAAAACAATTGGCAAGAAAAAAAAAAAATGTAAGAGATGAGTAAAACTCCCAAATTTCACACCCATATTATAAGGGCAACAACAAATCTTCAAACAGTTTAAACTCCATAGCCACACAAGAAACATGCTTCCACTTAAATTAAACAATAGCAAAGAAGAAGCGTTGAACTGCCCATTATAATTAGTTTAGTTTAAGCTATGAAGATTTCATAGCAAATATTGGGCGAAAAACAGATTTCAAAACTCAACGTTATGGGAGATATTGAAATAACAGATTCTGAAACAAAAATCGATTGAAATTGAGAAAACGGAGTGAGTAATCTTACCTGAAAAGAAGCTCGAGATCGACGAGAGAGAAAAACAAGATATCGGTATTGAGATTGAAGATCAATGAGAGACAAAAAGATGGAGCGATTGGAAGCGTAAATAATGAAAAATGAAAAGATTAAGGTTAGGTTTTTTAGTAATTATTTAGAAGATTATAGGTATTTAGGTCATTAAACGGACCAAAAGAAAAAGCAGTCGCTCAATCTATTTCAGGACGCTAAAAAAGTTGGCGAATACAATTTTTAATCGCTCGTCGCAGCGACTAATCGCTGCGAAACATATGAGTTATAAAATTCAAAATATAGGAAACAAATGAGTTACATCAAGCTGATTATTGCTTACTGAAAGCTAGGTTTTTTTCTTTACTTTTACAACTAACAATTATTATTTAGTGGCTGAGTTATGTCTATGACTTAGTCCTATTCTCATACGGCTGAGTTCTGTTTGACTACGGATGATTTCTATTTATATATGGCTGGGTTCTGTTTGATAAGGGCTGAGTATTAAAAAGGGATATAGGGAACTCTGCCATTTGACTTTGAAGTGACGGTTCTCACTCTATCTCTCTATTTATTTCTCTATTTGCTCTGTTAATTTTTTTACAAATTCACAATCTCTCTCTTTCAATTTTCCTCTCAAAGAGTACGCATGAAATCTCTCTCTTTCGATTTCGATATTGCTCACAAATAGTATGCATTCAATCCGCTTCCCTCCTGCTTATCCTATTAAACCACTAAACAGGCACCAAATCTCCAAATATATATTTTAATATTGCCTGCTTATCATATACAACCACCAAAGGTGGTTCTTGCAGTATTATGAGGGCATGAAAATGTGTCAACCATTCAGAAGAGGTGCTAAAATAGTTTTTGATGTAGGCATGAGATTCAAATAAGTTATTTGGATGAACCTCTTCTAAATGGTAGACACATTTTCACGATGCATAATTATCTTCAGTTATGTGAATTTGAAGCGACAATTACCTCTCTATTTATTTCTCTGTTTCTCGATTTACTGGCAAACACCAAAGTGGTCATTTCACTTCTATGTTCTGTTATATATTTGTTTCAATTTGTTCTAACTGTTTCTTCTTATTATTTTCCGCAGCCACTTCAATGGGATAGAGGAGAGAATCGATACGTTTACGTTTCACTGATTCTTCTAGATCACAGTGTTCCATCATTGTGAAGATGGAATTTGTTGTGTACCACTTGAAGGATCCTTTGAAGTCGTGCGGATTTTTGTATCAACAATAAAGCAGAAAACATTCATCGGTGAAGTGAAGGGATTTGATACAATTCTTGTTCATCTAGCTTGTTTTTATTTGTTATGCTGTAAATTAAAGTTTAACTTGTAAGGGTTCTAAACAACTTTTGTTCTAAACCATCAGACATCTCACTTTCCATGTAGTAACGAGCTCTAAATGCTGTCAAATGTGCAGAGTATGCTGGTGGTACTATTGATACAAGTTGATGTAGTGCACAAGAGTTGTATTAATAGTGCCAATAGCATACTACATTCATATCTTGGCAGCATGTAGAGCACGTTACTACATGGGAAGTGAGAAATCTGGTTCAGAACAAAAGTTGTTTAGAACACTTACAAGTAATCATGCAATTAAAGTACTTGATGTAATTTAGTTATTTACATATGGAACAACTTTATCTTCATATTTACTTGTTAATGTAGTCATGTATTGTAAAATTAACTCAGCCCTTATGAAACAGAACCCGATCATATATAAACATAACTCATCCGTAGTCAAACAGAACTCAGCCGTTTGAGAATAGAACTAAGTCGTAGACATAACTCAGCCACTAAATAATAATTGTTAGTCGTAAAATTAAATATGAAAAATCCATATTTCAGTAAGAAATAATCAGCTTGATTAAATCATCTGTTTCGTATATTTTGAATTTTATAACTCACCATTTCGTTATATTTTGAATTTTATAACTTAGCCAATTCGTTTATTAACAATAATAATAACCCAACGGAATGATAAATAATAACTTAGGCAATAAGAATGAAATTAGTCAAGGTTTTGAGCACTCTAATTTTCGTCCCTCTATGTAGTAGTCTTAAAACTATACGAACTTAATTACTATCCGAGTCCTTATATTTGAGATGTACACATAGGAAAACGAAGCCTTCGGTAAGATAACTAAGTCGTAGCGTCATCTTAAAATTTATAACTTAGTCATCCAATGAAAAATAACTTAGCCGTATTTTATAGTGTTACCTAAGAAGCTAGGAATAACTCAGCCGAATAATAAACAATAATTAAGTCGCTTCATATATTAGACGTATTTTACGACTGAGCACTAATCTCGATTAATTATTAAGACTGAGGCAAATGATGCTTATTACGCAGTATGAGGCTATGATGTGAACTAATCATAACTCAGTCGGCAAGTAAAGAACATAACTCTGAAATACATAAAGATAAATAAGGCCTTTGGTAGGATAACTCAGTAGTAACGTTCTTTTACTATTGTTTCCTCTTTTAATTTGTTCACATATTCTCATGTGTGCCAAAACATTATTTGACTTTGATGCGACGTGATTCTCCCTCTCTTTCTTGAAAACGTAAAAAAATCTTTCTTTAAAAATTACAAAATCTTTATTTTTTTAAAAAAACTTAAATATAAAACATCCATTAAAAAGAAACAGAGTGACTACGTTTTATATTGCCTCTCACTTTGAATCCATTATATATGGATTTAATTTTTTGATGTTTAAAATTTATTTTTTTAGTTAATGATGGAAGAAGATATTATCGAGATTTATATGGTCTTGAATAGTTTGACGGTGGTCTGTATGTTTGATTATTCGGTTGTTATCTGCATATTTTATTCGGTTTTTTTATCATTTGCTGTTTGTATTTTAATTTCGTACTGGCTATGTAGAATTCATAGTTCCAGTATTTTATGCGAAATCTTAAAAGTAATAATCCGCTTGATGTAACTCAGCCGTATCGTGTATGTTAAATTTTATAACTCAGGCATTCAATAAAAAATAACTTAGCGTGTCATTTATAATAAAACAATAATAATAACCCAGCGGAATGATAAACAATAACTTTGGCGTATAATATCGAGAAATTGTTATAACCGAGGCAAATGATGTCTTACTAGTAATATGCAGCTATGATGGGATAATACGTTTCCGAAGTCAACTGTATGCTTAGTATGTTAGTTTTATGTCACAGTATTAGGTAGCAATGATGGGACGATAAAGTCAGTCTCTCTCTTTGCCGCGACTAAAGATGTCATAATACGCCGATATAATGTGAGGTACGAGGCGTGTAATAAGACATCTTTACACGCCTCATTACTTTCTTTTAATTATTGTTTTTCTCTATCTAAAAATACGCAATCACACCTTTTGCCTAGAAACACATCTTTCTATATTTAATTAATGGAGTTGTATAATAAATTGAAAAGTTAAGTTTTAAGTACTGAAATTAGGAAAATATAGATAAAATGGATTAAACAGAGAGAAATTAACAGCAAAAATCATTACTCTTTTTAATACAAATGATATCTAAAACATAACACATACATAAACATAAAAACCAAGTTGTTTATTTAGATAACTCATATATCAAAAAAACACATTAACTATTTGTCTTTAAAACACATTAACTCAGATATTAGTCATGTGTAATATGGATAAGTATTACCGCTTCTAATATCGAGAAATTTTCATAACCGAGGTCAAACTGATAGGATTTGCTTGTTAAAGTCACTAAACTATACACAAATAAAGGTCTAACTGACGTCTTGCCAGTCAGAATTTTTTAAGTTTATTAAATAATAAAGGGTTTTTAGAAAATTTCATTACGGTTTCAGTTACCGAGGTAGGAATAACTCAGCCCTGCCCTTATCAAGTTACCGACTTAAGGATAACTCGGTCTTTATTGCATTCCAGACGTACGAATATCTCAAGCCTTATTACGTTACCTAGTTATCGGCAATATTGCAATATACAAATTTTTGATACTCGAAATATGGAGAATGCCTTTGTTGAGAAAACCATAATTCTCCAAATTTAGAGATCATCATTCACTAAATTTAGATAGCTGCTTTGGAGATACTCTAATAGGGTTGCTCCAAAGGAAACTCTAAATCACTAAATTCAAGTTTCTTAATCATTAAACTGATTATAAAATTGGTGAAGAACCACTAATTGGTTCTTAACCATTGTACATGCCCTTATCAAGTTACCGACTGAAAGGATAACTCAGTCCTTATTACGTTCTAAACAAAGCGTTGACATCAATATAAGTGTTGAGTCATGCATGATGTTGTACTCAACAACAGTGTGATTATCCTCGAGATGTAAGCCTTGAAAGATCAGTCTCTCTTGTTCCACTTGAATACCATACGTCTCCTGAAGCTTGGCCTTAACTTCTGCAATTGTATCGGATCCTTTCACCTCAACGATGTCAGTCTTTCCCGAAAGAGTGTTTACAAATATACACATGATTTCTTTATCAAGACTTGGTTTATCAAGACTTGGACCAACTCTCATAGCAAGTTTACGATATGGCCCATCGATCTTGAGGTCAAAAGATTTGACCCTATCTTCAACTTTAAAGTTTATGCTCGTTCCCTTCACTTCCTCGATTGAAATATTCATTGCAAACCCCAATTTTTTCCAAAATAAAAAAAATTTTCTATGTGTTTCTTTATCTCTTAGGGTTTTTCCAGTATTTAGAATTCATAGTNAGATTTGACCCTATCTTCAACTTTAAAGTTTATGCTCGTTCCCTTCACTTCCTCGATTGAAATATTCATTGCAAACCCCAATTTTTCCCAAAATAAAAGAAATTTTCTATGTGTTTCTTTATCTCTTAGGGTTTTTCCAGTATTTAGAATTCATAGTTCCATTATTTTATGTAAACTCTTAAAGTATTACTCAGAAGTCAGCTGCTTTCTTGAAGTAGAACAACGAATATAGACATAATAATATAAACATAACTCAGTCGTAATTGAAAATGAAGGCAGCCATAACATTTTACTAGTAGAGGTACGACAATTGGAGTGCTCGAAACGTCGACTAATTTCATATTGTTTTCCGCTGAAATTAGTCGAGATTTCGAGCATTCCAATTGTCGTCCCTTTATGTAGTAGTCTTAAAACTATACTAACGGAATTTCTCTCAAAGTACATAACTCAGAAATACACAAAGATAAACAAGGCCTTTAGTAGGATAACTCAGCCGTAACGTTTTTTTACTACTCTTTCCTCTTTTAATTTGTTTACAAATTCACAAACTCTCTTTTTCTATTTTCCTCAGAAAAAAAGGACGCATGAAATATTTTTCGAAGAAACTTTTGATAACCCAATCGAATGATAAATAATAACTCAACTGTTAACATAAATAGTTTGGAGTGTTACGTTTTATTGTAATTTAAAGTAGTCTCTCTCTCTATTTATATATATATATATATATATTTCTCTGTTTCTCTATTTAGTTGCAAACAACTTATCAATCTCTTGCTTAATCTATCTCAGGTTTTCGTCTCTTCTCTTCTCCTTTCTCTCGTCTTAATCTAACGCTTTCAATATTCCTCACAAATAGCACGCATGCAATCTTATATTTTACTATTTCGATTTTGCAACCACCAAAGAGACAGCAAATCTTCAAATGTTTTTGGTAATATTGGTCGTTTATCCAATGTAGGAACCAGCACATTTTATATAATTCACATTCGTCAATGATTTTTGGTTTAGGGTTTACTAAAAAATATAAAAAGGGAAGTTAACCTAACCCTAAACCGTAAACACTAAACCCTTTCTATTCTAATAAAGATCTTTGTTAAAACGAAATTATAAAATGGGTTAACTGATGATTTGTGGATCTTTGTTAACACATTTTATAATTCACATTTGTGGTCAATGATTTTTTGTTTAGGGTTGACTAACAAATATAAAAAGGAAAGTTAACCAAATGCGGCTATGACGTTTATTTGAAGCTGATGTGATATTACAAAAAGCATAACACATATCTCCGTCGAGAAAATTACTCAGTTGTAAACATATCTCAGTCATCGAGTAAATATAACTTAGTCGTATGGTAATCATTACTCAGCCGTAAAATAAACATAGCTCATTCATTAAGTTAAAAACATTACTCAATCTGTTAACCAATAATGTTTTCGGTCCGGTTATGAGCTAGCGCACTACTACTAATGATCGTATACTTGTCTGCCATCATAGCCAAAAAATATGAAATCGAAAGGAGATTTATTGAAAGAAAAGAAATAGAATATTAGACGCAAGATCACATAAAAATAAAAAAGTACATAGGGTAATATAAACATGGGCTTTTGTTTCTAATATAATTTTGAAAAGATCACACAAACATGCCACCACCATGGGCTTTCGTTTCCAATATAATTTTGAAAAGAAAAATACCCAGTCCTTGTTACGTTACAGAGGTCAGAATAACTCAACCTTTATTATGTTTCCTTGGTAAGAATAACTCGGCCCTTTCTATGTTTCCGAGGTAAGAATAACTCAGCCCTTTTTGTGTTTCCAAGGTCAGAATAACTCAGGTCTTTTAACATAAGACATATAACTCAGCTACTATGTAATCTAACTTAGTCGCATTATATGTCAAAATCACTCGCAGCATACAAGAGAACACGACGAGGGCGAATACGATTTCGACGAAGACGATTTTGGAGAAGATGACCAGAGTTAAAAGTAGGGAAACTAAACTATTGTTTTTATTTAAGAAGATTTGTTTATCTTTATGTAAAATGAAACTCAAACACAAAAAACTGTTCTGCAATAAAATCAAATTCAATCGTAACGTAAATCAATCACGGTCGGACCGGAAATGAAACTCAGCCACAACATAATTCAAACTCGTCCACAACACACCAAACTCATTCGCAACATATATCAAAGGGAATCAATCGCAACTTACCATAAATTTTGAGGAGGGTTCACAATAAGATTTAGACAATGACAATTTTAGAGAAGACGACAAGCGCGATAACTAGGTCACTAACCCGTTTTTTTCTTTAGTCAGAGTGAAATAGTTGAGAAACTGAGAAATTTTGATATGTATAATCTTTTATTGTCGTGGAATAGAGGTTTAATGATGTGGAATACAGTTTAGTGACGTGGATTTGTTCATTATAAATTAACAAAGTTAAGAGAAAACTAAGCGAGGGAGTGATTCATAATTTACAAGGGTTTCGAAGGTACTCTAGTAATTTTTGAAATATGTATGGTATTCTAGTCATTATGGAACTTTTCTATGGTATTTGAGCTATTTTCTCCTTTTTAATGCCTGAATTAGACTGATCACCTAGTCTATGATAATAGGTTGATAAGTACAAAGGGATTTGTTTTAGAAATCTGACGTAGTCTAAATGAATAAATGTCTTTGCTTGCGGGAGTATTGTCTTAAATTTTTATGAACTTATCAAATCTGAATTTAATTCATGTTTAAATTATCTAAATACCGTGAGAGTTTTTCTTTAGTCATTCGAATATAGAGATTTAATACTTCGGGAGGAGATTAATATGTAATTATTTTTGAGTTGAAAACTATTTTCATAATTAATCCTTCCATGATAATATGAACTATTGAACCTGGATACCTATGGATTTCCTAATACATAGCTCTTTTATCTTATTGCATCATATTTATATTTTTGCACTTTTATTTATTTGCAATCCCTTACAAACAAACATTTTTTATCATAGCTAAATTTAATTCTAATATTGATAGTGCAACCTTGGTCTCTGTGGATTCGATCCCTTATATATTATTGTGTTTGTTGTACACTTGTAGTGAATATATTTGAGTTAAAACTTGAGGGTATCAACAACCTATCTAATTGACTCCTGACACTCGTCAGACTTTGGATTGTAATAATTACCGAACTCTAGTTGTCCATGGTGCCAATCAAACTCAGCAAAATCTTCTTGGCATGCGGAACACCCTCCCTAAAGCTTGGTGCTTGCATGATCACAGGTAACATTAATAATGACAACTCCATTAAGTTCTATTTCAAGGAGGAGCACAATCTTCTCTAGGTTCTCGAAATGGGACCCAGGACCTTCTGGGACTGGATGGTCGTTGTCGATCATTGGATGCACCGTTACTACCTAGACTTCCTTGCTATGATTTCTTTCTAGGTTCAGATCTATGGCGTACCAAACGGTTTTTGTTCTCAGAAGCTTGTTGAAGATATCTCCAAAGAGCTAGGTCATATGGAAGGATATCGACTTGTTGAATGCACCAATAAATTGACATCTGAGGTCTGGGCTCGGATGAAGATTCCAGTCCATGCACCACTTTCTTTTGTTAGCATTGTTCAAGTATAAGAAGGTTATGATCCGGTCGTTTTTTCTTTGTTTAGGATTGATTAAAGAAGTTCTGCTGTCGGAGTGGCTTATTAAGTCACGATGAACCTCATTGTAACTTATCCCCTGATCCTAAACCAGGGTTGATTCATGCAGCTGCTCCATTTGTTGATTACCCTCAAGGTGACCAGCCACCATTACATGCAACTCTTGCACCTGCAAGAGTTCGTTCTCCGAAACAAAATAGTTCTGTTAGGACTTATGATGATTCCGACTTTTCCAGCTTTTCCGATTTTGATCCAAACTTGGACCAACCGGTCCACCTACCTGCGAGAATTTTGAAGATTTTCCATATTTTGCAAAAGTGTCCTCACGCCTATCCAACTTTTTCTATTTTAATTTATTTTCCTTTCTACTATAAAAGCCATTTGGCTATGTTTTATTAGAGACAAATATTTCTTTTATTCTATACTAAAGGAGACGAAGATCCAAAACCCTGTATTTGGGAGAAGTTTCTCTGAACCCTTATTTTTTATTCAATATCTATTTTTTCTTTTGATTATGAGTTCTTCTTTGATATTGATTTGTGTTTACTTTTCAATATTTGTGTAGTTGTCTATTTAGGTTTTAGGGTTTGTCATAAACGGATTGAAATTGTTAGGTTCTTAGTCTAGACTTGTTCTTAATGCACAAATTAGAGTAGCTAACTAGTTCACTGATATTAGGTTGATAAACACAAAGGGATTTGGTTTAGAAGTCTGATCTAGTATAGATGAATAAGTGTCTTCGCTTGCGGGAGTATTATCTTAGATGCTTATGAACATATTGAATTTGTACTTAATGCTTCATTGAATTATCTAAATACAGTGGGAGTTTTTCTTTAGTAATATAAACATAGGGATTAATACTTCGGGAAGAGATTAGTCTAGCTTCTGTCTTTTGAGTTGAGAACTATTTTCAAAAGAAAATCCTTACATGATAGCCTGACTACATGTGGAATTCCCTATGGCCTGACGCTTTTATTTTAATTGTTTATAACAGTTAGTTTTAGTTATTGCTAATTAGTTACAAACAATTTTATTTATCTACCTCAGCTTGATTCGATATAAAAGTGAAAATCGTGCTATTTGGTCTCTGTTGGATTCAAATTTATCTATAATATTGTGATATGTTCGTTTCAGTGTAGTTTAGGATTTAAATTATATCTCTGTCAGAATTTTGACGCCGTTGTCGGGGACTAATACAATTCCTTTTAAGTTTTCTTTAGATTTTAGTCTAAGATCTTTCTTTGTGTCTTAATTTATTTAATTTTATTTTTTTATATATACATATGGTCATGGATTACAATGATTGGCTACATGAGCAAGAGGAAACATTCGAAGAGAACATTCAAGATGAAGAGGAACCATTTAATGAGAACGTGCTTACCCCAAAACAAAAACTAGAGTTGGATTATCTTGAAAAAGAATATCCAACAATGCCAATGAGAGTTATAGCTGAGACTCTTTGACTAAAAATCCTCTTACATCGAGCAGCACTTGAGGGAAGAGATATCACACATGAAGAGGTAAACTTAGCTGAAAGACTTGAAGAGATAATATATTGGGTTCCACCAAGCCGACTATAAGGTATATTTGAGTTTAACTCTGAATTTCATGATTATGAATTATGTCACTTGCCTAGCATTGAAGATATAACTTCTAGTTTTCATACACCCATGATTGTCGATGGATGTTATGATTTGATATGTGAGTCTCAAAGACTAGATACTATGAGGTTTGAAATGCTTACTAGGAATTATGATGGAATATGTTATGACATTCATGATATATGCTACATATGTAGTCACCTTCTTTGATGTGATTGATATCTTTTTTCCATGGGAAACATTGTATTTCTTTGTGCATATATTCTATTGCACTAATAGAAGAAGGAGTAAAACTGCATTGGCTCAGCCATTTGATTCTCATGATTAGCACATTGGGCTCCACAGTCAAGCGCTGAGTGGGAGGCAACCTACTATTTGGTGTTTTAGATTAGTTGTTTTTCAAATTTTGAGTCAGTTCTACTTTTAATCATAACCTATTTATTTTAGTTTTGAGTTGTCTATGATTTATGATATTACTGGTGGATGATCTTCAAGACACTAAAGATTATCTCTACTCTATTTTCATTCTTATTCATCTCACTTGAATTGTTGGTTATCTTAATGGTTTCTCTCTTGATTCTTGCTAATGTCTATTAGTATTGCTAAGATCATTGCTCACCATTAACCTCTTTTTTGATGTTTTAATTTGAGTTGATTTTAGACCTATGATCAATTGGTTTATTCTCATTAAGTATCTCTTGATTCTTGCTAATTATAATGTTTGATCATTGTTCTTTACTTACCAACTTGATGATGTGATATAGGATTGATTGCTTAGAACTGTTTCGAATGAGGCCTTTCATATATGATTCTTGCAAATTATTAATTAGTATTTCTCGATCATTATGATCTTAATGGTTTTTCTTACAAGTGATTCTTGCTATTTCTTAAGTTAGCATTGCTCAATCATTGTACAACGATTTCATCATGTGTTTCAAATCGAAAGCACATTCACTCTTCTCTTTGTTTGTTCGTTTTGCAGAGATAGCAGTTACAGGCAGCAACCCGATATCATAAGGCATAAGAGTTCAGAACATATTTCAGATTGAGGGCAATTCACCATTAGTATTTTCTCTCCACTTAGAACTCATTTATTTTATTTTTATTTTCATCTAGTTTGGACCCATCTATTGGTTCATATTACTCTTATTCCTTCTCTTGTATTTATTTTCACACCGGGATGGTGTGAAGTAAGTATGGGGGAGGGTGTAACAGTACTAACTCTATTTTGATGTTGTATTTTGGTGAAATTTTTTCAAATTTTTGGTTTTTTAAATTAGAAGAGTCTAATCGAGTCGAAGGAATAATGACCAAAATATGTGATGATTACTAGCCTAGTGTGAATTCAGGTTCTTCTTCTATTTGACTACCGACTTACATTAATTGCTGGACTTAGGATTGGAACACCATTAATTGACTAATATGACTTTGAAAGTTCTGTTCTTTTGGATTGTTGATGGTTTGATGTTAGCTTGACTACGTTATGACTTAATTTGATCTTAAATTCTCTTGCTTATGGTGATGGTATACTTTGAAAGCTAGGTACCTTGCTCTTCAGTTCTCTGTCAAACCGACAAGTTCTTTCAGTATGATCTGTGTCCTTTTTCTATCTCCCTTAAAAAAACGGTACAGAAAAGGATAGAAAGCAAGATCTAGAAATCCATAGTCAATCCCAGAAAAACCGGTTTTTAAAAAAAAAGAGAAAGAAAACAAAAAGAAAGAAAAACGAAGAAATGCGAAGAAGTAATAAAAAAGAGAAGTAAGAAAAGAAAAGAAAAGAGAAGTGAGAAATGGGGAAACAGGATAAGGACCACAAGTCGATTGATGCACTGTTTGGTATGGGCACTTTGATAGAAGAAGTACTCGAGCGCGCTGATCGATACCCTATAAGTAAGAATGCACCATTGTATTTGAATGAATTAATGAGCTGGTTGAGATGATATGATAGTTTGATTGACTCGGGATTTAGAGTAGAATGCATGTTATTAGTTATGTGGTGATAAACAATCTATTTGCAGCGTTTTTCTAGGATTAGTGTCTTTAGTTTATGATACTTGAATTTGGGTATTATGAGATTCTGCAAATTCCCGTGTGGTCCTTTTCAAACCTCATTTCTGGATCTAATCTTGCCTTACTTAAGGACAAGCAAAGATCTAAGTCTGGGGGAGTTGATATTACTCGGTTTTAACACCTTCTAGTGAGGATTTATGTTTGCATTTTGTTTTGTTTTGTGCATGCTGACGTATGTCTATTTTACAACTTCCTATTATGGCTATAAGGAATATCGTAGGTATTTTGGTTTTGGGTAGCGAGATAGGGATTGGCATATGTATAGATTTCTTCGACCTCCTTGTGACCGTCCATAAGGTATACAAGGCTGTCAAATCTGAAAGTCACGCCTTAAATTTTGACAATGGATACTTATACGTGCAAATGAGGCTGAAATACACGCTGATCACTGGGACTAAGAGTGATGTAAAGGAATGGAAATGGCGGTATTTCATTACAAAGGTTAACGATGTAGTGGTCCCTAACTTAGGCAGGGAGTTTCT
Source organism: Iberis pinnata (assembly GCA_900406425.1). Classification (NCBI taxonomy): domain Eukaryota; kingdom Viridiplantae; phylum Streptophyta; class Magnoliopsida; order Brassicales; family Brassicaceae; genus Iberis; species Iberis pinnata. The sequence continues at coordinate 14,885 of OVBE01000370.1, forward strand.
TCATGACTAGACTTTAGAGATTGGTAGTGCTTCGGTTAGACGAGACTTTAGAGATTGAGAGGATCGGGATCCATTTGGATAGTCATAGGGCGATCGAAGTTATAGTGAAGACTCTTGGTAATATCAAAGGGTCTCTCGGAGTTATGGGCATCATCAAACATCTTAGCGCTTCAGTGCCTACGGCTATCAGTAATAATCTTCAAGATAGTCTTGCTGTCTAGAACGCGAAAGAGGCTGCACTAGAAATCACTCCTTTAACGGATGAAGACTTGGGCGTTTCTCTAGTCATCAATGAGTCATGCTTGAACCTTCCGCTCATATCTTAAGAGGTCGTCGATCGTCTTCGTCCTAGTGTCGCCGAGCTATCAACGGCCAAGACTGTCATCGTTGCCTGCGTTTGCTGACCCGGCGGCCACAGTTTCTGATGGTAATCTTTCGGAGCCTGCTTTTGGCCCTGTCAATCCAGTTGACCTGGTCATAACTTAGTTATTTATTTTTTTGTACTTGATATTTTGGTGATTTCCTGAACATGTGGGCGTTTTTCCCTTTTTCTTTTTTGGCTCTTTTTTGGCTCTTTTTTGGCTAAGCATGAATCACACTTATTTTGGTAATGAAATTTTTTTTCCATAAGGGCTTTGTCTATCGCCATTGCATACTTAACACTGTTGTTTGTTTCTTTAGGTGAGGCTATAACTTGTCAACTTGAGATGAGGTTTTAGTTTGTTTGATGTTTTTCCCTTGATTAACGTGGCTTTCGCTTTTTAGACGAGGCTTTTGCTCGATTTTTTAGACGAGAATTTACCTTGATTTTTAGAAGAGGCTTTAGCTCATTGGACGAAGCTTTGCTCATTTTTTATACGAGGCTTTAGCTCTTTGGACGAGGCTTTGCTCATTTTTTATACGAGGCTTTAGCTCTTTGGACGAGGCTTTAGCTCAATTTTTTAGACGAGGCTTTAGGTCGTTGAGGTTTGTCCTCAATTTTTGGGAGACTTTACCTATTTGGACGAGGCTTTAGCTTAGACGAGGATTTAGCTCATCGAAGTTTGTCCTAGATTTCTAGGAGAATTTAGCTCTTTGGACGAGAATTTAGCTCGATATTTTAGGTGAGGCTTTAGCTCATTGAGATTTTTCCTCGATTTTTAGGAGACTGATATGTCTACTATTATACATTATCCGAGACTTTTCCTTGCAGTTTTGGCATATTTTCAGGTTTACCGGTGTTCAGGTTGATTTTGACTTAAAGTGATCATTTTCTGCATATTTGGATGGAAATTGACTAAGTGAAAAATGAAGAGGTCAATCCAGTGTCAAATTAATCAATACGAAAAATGAAGCAACAGACAAGCCAGATCGAGCGGTCCATCGATAGACCGATCGGTCCAAACATTCAGAAAGAAACAGAAGATCCAGACGAATTAGTCCAGCCTTTGAACGATCGGTCCACACGTTCCCGGAGAAGCCACACCAATCGGTCTAGGCCTGGACCGATCAGTTCATCATAATCGCGAGAAAAGTTGAATATTTCCATATTTTGCAAGAAGAGTCCTCAAGCTTATCATATTTCCCTATTTTATTTTATTTTCCTTTCCACTATAAAAGCCTTGCGGCTTAGGTTTATTTCTTTTAACCTTTTTGAACTTTAGAGATTTTACAGAGAGATGAATTATGAACCCTGTATTTGGAGAAGAATTTTGAACTCTAATTTTGCTATTCCAATATCTATTTTTATCTATTGCAATCATGTGTTCTTCTTTGATATTTAATTGTGTATGTTTTGCAATGTCTGAGTAGTTCACTTGTTAGGTTTTAGGGTTTTCCAGGAAAACCATGTTTGATTGTTAAGGTATAATATAAAGGATTAAATTTGTTAGGTTCTTAGTCTAGGCTTGTTCTTAATGCATGAATTAGACTAACTAACTAGTTCCATGATATTAGATTGATAAACGCAAAGAGATTTGGTTTAGAATTCTGATCTAGTCTAGTTGAATAATTGTTCTTGCTTGCGAGAGTATTGTCCTGAATTCTTATGAACAATTGAATTTGAACATTAATGCATGGTTAAATTAGTTAGGCGCGTTGAGAGTTTGTTTCTAATAATTCGAACATAGGGTTTAATACGTCGAGAGGAGATTATGTTATTACTGCCTTTCATGTTGAAAACTATTTTCAAAGAAAATCACGCATGTTAACTTAGGATTTTAAACATGAACACCTATAAAATTCTCTAATGCCTAACATTTTTAGTTTATTCGCTTATAACTTCATTTATTCTAGTTATTCTGTGAATTCGACCATTTACTATGTTATAGTCATTTGTTCTCTACAATATAGTTATAGGATTAATTTTAGACCTATCAGAATTTTGGCGCCGTTTTCGGGGACCAATACAGTGCCTTTTAAGTTTCTTTAGAGTCTAGTATAAGATTTTTCTTTTTGCAGTACTCATCTTTGGCGACGTTGCATGACCAGACAATCTTACAAATCAACTGAATTGATCAACCTCGGTAACGCAGATTTCTTGTGAAGTTAGAACATTCAAACCATAAAGCAAAGGAGAACGCAAGCTCATCCAATTCAATGGTCGACAATGTTCAAGAAAACAATCCGGTCGATCTCGATGGTCCAAACAACCTACCTCCTCATGGACTTAATCAACTGATCATCAATCCACCAGAAGGAGGTGCTAAGGGCAATCAAGTGCCAATAGAACAACCAGGAGCTAATGGCAATCAAGTGCCACCAGTAAATCAACTTGCTAGCATTGTCAATGCAAGAAAATTTATCTTAATGGGCGATCCAAATTGGTTTGCCAACTAGCGTCCAGCTCAGAATCACCCTCTGGTTGGTGATTTCAACAACCCTGAAGCATTATTTGCTAACATGAATGGCATTCCACCCCGACATTCTCAAAGTCAGGAGTACCAGTTCACCATTCAACTCGCTCAGATGCTTCGCCACAACCAGTTTCATGGTTTACCCATGGAACATCTCATGCATCACATTGATAACTATGAAGACATTTGCAGCACTATCCAACTTAATGGACTATCAAGAGATTTCATGCACTACAAAATTTTCTGTCACTCGCTAGCTTAGAAAGCTCATCAGTGGTTGAAATCCTTACTTGCTGGTTCTATTGTAACTTGGGATGACTGCAAAGAAAAGTTCCTAAATCACTTCTTCCCCACTACCAAAACCAACTCATTGCAAAACAATATCTCTGGATTTCAACAAAGTCCTATAGAGTCATTTTATGAAGCAGGGGAACGATTCAAGGAACATCTTCTTGATTTCCCGCATTATGTTTTCTCATATGTGAGTCTCCTCAACACTTTCTACAGAGGAATCGATCAGAAATATCAGTTGTCCTTAGATAAAACAAGTGATGGTGATTTCATGACTAAACTTGTCCCATATGAGAACCTAGCTATAAGAAACAACAATCACTACCCAAAATTTTATAGAAGAGACAAGGTAACTACACTGACAACTTTTAACTCTCATAAGTAAAAGGACAAGTAACAGAGATGAAAGGGCTGCTTACTCAACTTTTGAAAAATTAGAACCAGAAACATGTTAGTTTTGTTGATGATGTAGAAGCTGCTTGTCTTGCTTTCCAAGAGCAAGACAATGAAGTTTATGAGGAAGAAGTGAACTACATCAATAGTCAAGGTCAAAGGGTGTACAATCAAGGGTACAATTCAGGTTTCAACAAGAATCGCCCAAATCTCTCTTGGATAAGCAACAATTTGGAAAATCCTCAGGATAAAGTTTACCCAACTCAGCAGAAGACTTTTGTGAAAAACTATGGTAAACAATTTGCTCAAAACTCAGGAGGTGGTGGTTTCCAAGGAAACCAAAACAGAAAATTTGTACAAAACTCTAATTCAGGCGGTTTACAAAAGATAGCTCAGCCTGCTATTCCACAAGCACCTCCACCTCAAGCTCAACAACCAAATACTGTGAAAATGATGCTCAAACAACTCTTGGAAGGACAACAACAGTCTCAAAGAGAAGTCAATGATTTAAACAAGAAGTTTGAGGCCCTATCTACAAATGTGAATCATCTTGATATTGAAGTCCCTTAAACTGTTGAAGATGTAAAGATACCAACTAGGTTTCTACCGGGGAAATTTGATATTAATCCCAAGAAGCAAGAGTATGTGATTCCAATCACATTGAGAAGTGGCAAAACCTTAGCATATGTTAAAGGCAAGGAACATGTTGTGGATGGTTTAGTTGAAGATATTGATGAATCTGAAGAAGAAGCAGAACTGGAAGTTGTTCAGAAAAGTGCAGGTTTGGAAAAAGATGCAAAACAAAAATCGCATACCAAGCACAACAATTGCTCCAAATCATACTGATTGGTCCATGCTGGATCATTCAATCCAAATATTCTGGAAAATCTAGTGGGTTTAGACCGATTTGTCCAGTCCAGATCGATCGGTCCAAAAGCTTATGTTTGGTCCAAAACTTCATACCAACTGGTCCAAAATTGACCGATCAGTTCACCAATTATTGGGACCCCTGAATCACATCGTATATACAAACCGAAGGTCTTTTATCCGGTGAAAACCAAGAAATCTAGGAAAGAGCTTGAAGATGAAAAATGCAAAGAGATGATTACTGAGCTTAATGTTCGGCTTCCATTCTGTGATGCATGCCAAATGATTCCATCACTGACAAAATATTTCAAGTGCATGGTAACCAGTAAACTCACTTTGGAAAATGGAGCAATGGTGATTATAGAGGAATGCAGTTCTATCTTACAGAACTGAATGCCTAAGAAGCTTGGTGATCCTGGAAGATTTGTTCTATAAGTATAGATTAGAGACATTACTTTTGTTAGATCTCTCTGTGATTTGGGTTCAAGTGTGAATATGATGTCTTTCTTAGTGGCTAAGCGGTTAGGAATGATAGATATCAAGGGAACAAAGATCTCACTGGTTCTAGATGACCGTTGTGAAGTATCCCATTGGAGTTCTTGAGATCCTACCTATGAAGATCGGGACAACTTTTGTACCGAGCGATTTTGTGATCTTGAAATTTGGAGAAGAACCCAAGGACCCTTTTATTTTAGGAAGACCCTTCTTTGCTACAGCTGGTGCTATCATTGATGTGAAGAAAGGCAAGATAGATCTTCACTTTGGGGACATGGTCATGAATTTAATTTTCAAGATGTTATGAACAAACTATCTCCATATGCCAAGTCTTTTTGGGTTGATACTATTATTGAGGCTATTGAGGGAGTTTCTGATGATTTTTTTTGATGATCCTTCAGAAATAATATTTTCTAACGCTACTTATGAGCATGTTTATCTTAGTGAATAAGTTTTGGGTTTTACCAGGATGCTTGATTCTAGTAAAGGAATTGAAGAGATGGCCGATTATGTGGCATTACTGGAGGTAGCTTCCAAGTCTCCACCTAAATCGTACCATGCACCTATTGTTAATCCATGGAGCAAGATGAAAGCTCTAAAGCTGGAACTTAAAACCCTCCCAGCATGGCTCATGTACACGTTTCTAGGTCCTAATTTTACATAGCATGTGATTGTGAATGCTGATTTGAACAATGTAGAGATTGCTTTGCTTTTGTGTCAATTGAGAAAGTATCATAGGGCTCTAGGTTACACTTTAGATGAAATCACAGGGATCTCACCATATTTGTGCATGCATAGGATACATTTATAAGATGAATCTAAGACTTCTAAAGAACATCAGAGGCGTTTGAATCCTAATCTAGAAGATGCTGTTAAGAAAGAGATAATGAAACTTCTACATGCATGAATTATTTACCCTATTTCAAACAGTAATTGGGTTAGTCCCGTGCATGTAGTTCCTAAGAAAGGGGTTATAACAGTTGTTAAAAATAATAAGGATGAATTTATTCCAACTAGAACTGTTACAGGTCATAGAATGTGCATTGACTAGAGAAAATTCAATGTTGCTACTCGCAAAGATCCTTTTCCTTTAACTTTTATTGACCACATTCTTGAGAGATTAATTAATCACCCTTACTACTGTTTCTCAGATGGTTATACAGGTTTCTTTCATATTTCCATTCACCTAGATGACCAGGAGAAGACGACATTCACATGTCCATTTAGTATTTATGTATATCGCAGGATGCCTTTTGGACTATGCAATGCCCCAACCACTTTTCAAATATGCATGATGTCTATTTTCACTAATCTAATTGAAGACATCATGGAATTGTTCATGGATAATTTCTCTGTCTATAGATCTTCCTTTAATGTTTTCCTTGATAATTTGTGTAGGGTTCTTCAGAGATGTAAGGAGAAACACGTGGTGCTCAACGGGGAGGAGTGCCACTTTATGGTGACAAGTGAGATTGTGTTAGGACACAGGATCTCTGATAATTTTATTGAGGTAGATAGAGCTAAGATTGAGGTTATGACTAACTTGTAGGCACCCGAGTCTATAAAACATGTTCATTGTTTTTTAGGTTATGCAGGTTTTTACAGAAGATTCATTCAGGACTTCTCAAAAATCACTAGACNTGATCTCTGATAATTTTATTGAGGTAGATAGAGCTAAGATTGAGGTTATGACTAACTTGTAGGCACCCGAGTCTATAAAACATGTTCATTGTTTCTTAGGTTATGCAGGTTTTTACAGAAGATTCATTCAGGACTTCTCAAAAATCACTAGACTTCCTACAAATTTGTTGTGCAAGGAAGTCAAATTTGAATAGAATGATGAATGTCAAAGCGTCTTTCTCATGATCAAAGGAGCTCTAGTGAGTGCTCCAATAGTTTGTTGGGGTCAAAATCGATGTCTAAAAACCATCACATAAATATTAATCACACGATCTGAACATTAAACCGCACTAGTTGAATCAACTCGATCATTCTTACCAAGCTGAGATACTTCCGGAAGATCTCAAAGGATATGTTTTGGAAGAATCAGACAATAATCGTTAAATAGCTAAGCGATTATCTCTGCAGTCTTTTGTCCTTAGTTGAGAAGGTTTTGTCCCACTGGGTTTTACTATCACTAAGGTTTTAGCGAGGCATGATAATTTGCTTACGTCTAGTGTCGGAGTTGAAACAAACATACTTAACATCAATGTACGAGAAATACGAAATATCCCAACATATACTAGCAATCTTAATCCTCGAACAAACACTTTGGCCTCGAGTCTTACCATTTGCGGACAAACACGTGTATGCCCAGTACACGTTTACGAAAGTATGTTCGACACGTTTACAATACGCATTCGACATGTTTACAGTACTCGTACACGCTCAAGTTAACTAAATATGCTTGATGCATATGTTCAGCTCACCAATTGGCGACCTAGACCTCGCAAGAAAGTTCAGCTCGCTGGCAAGCTGAATGACCATCCTTCGGTAAAATTGTTGTAACTCTTGATTTTGGCAACGGGTTGACTTGAAACCACTTCCATACGGATGCTAACTCAAGTGGCTATCTTGTGTTAAAATTTGAGAGCTCACCTTGCCAATTGGCGAGCTGGGCATCACAAACAATTTCAGCTCGCCAATTGGCGACCAGATTTCGTCCTGAACCCCTTTTCTCTTGTTTCATATCATTCTGAGATTCGGATGGAATTCTGCAATAAAATTGTAGAACTTATTCTCTTCGTATAGACATCGCGACCATACGATCATTCCTTATATATTGCGGAAGTTTTGAGAAATCCTTTCGTATAGGTTTCAAATCGTATAAAATGGCTAACTCAAGAAGCCGATGATTATCTTGACTATAAGAGCAAAATTATCATTCTCCATAATGAACGTAAGAATGTGTTCGTACCTGTTACTCATACAAAATGGTGATGGTCCACTTGTCGCAAGGTCCATGTCGTATCGAAGTACGAAAGACCAATTCTCCGATAAGAATCGTAAAATCACCTAAACCACATAGCGGCCCAACGAGGCCTAAAACGCGATAAATAGCCCATATATAATTCTAGGCAAGAATTCGGCCCAAGTACGATGATGATCACAACTTGTTGTGCAAGCCACAGAGAAATTGAAGGAATTCGGAAAAGGAAATTTTCCGCAAAAGAAAAGGAAAGTTTCCGCTAAAGAATCGGAGGCCAAAAGGGAAGAGACAAGACACGTTGAACATTCTACACACCAGAGACCTAGGGCTTTATACTTATATTATGTTCTTAGAGATTTGGGACTCAATTAGGTTGTTTACGGTTCCGCTGTTAGTTCTAGGATGTTTTCCAATTGTTCATGCGGCCGGAACTGCAGCCTGATTGTAAAATGTTCACGAGATTCAGAATAAGAAACCTCTTTTGTCTTATTTTGTATTCTTGAATTTTTGTACTTTTATTGTCTTTTCATACTCTTATTTTGTTCGTATTTGACTCGCGGAAATCTGGAACCTCTGGGAATATAGAGTTCACTATAATTTTCCGTAACTAACGGATATCAACCGTGCAAATCTCGGTTTCCACAGTTTGGCGCTAGAAAGAGGGGACATGAGATTTATTTTACCTCAAACCACAAGTTCATGCATGACTACTGAAATTCAGAACAACCAACCATCTCACGACGGTCTTTCCCTGCTCAATGAGCAAACTCCACCGATGAACGTCACCACAGTCAACGCCGATGCAAACACTGCAACATTCGAGGAAGTTAAGAAGATGTTCTTGGCTCTCGAAAAGAAATCAGAAGAACAAAACAAGCTGACTAGCTCTCTTGTAAAACATGTAGAAACTCTAAGCGTAAAAACCAGAGCTATTCTCCCGCGCAGAACTACTAAACTTCGCGGAAGAAAATTGATTTCATGACCCTGTACGACAGGACGTGGAACATGCAGAAGGAGCCTCTGGGACAGAATCCTGACAAAATAACTCTTGAAGCTACGCTCCAAACCACCAACAAACTCCCACCTCCCAGAGAGGAAACAGAGGATGTCGAAGCCGAACGAGTTAGTTTGGAGCTTAGTGAATCATTCGAAGAATCGGATAAAGGTTCTGGTATACACCCCCGAAGGATTATAGATTGTTCGACTCGACAAAATCCCCGATTTGATAAACCCATGACAGAGGAAGAGGAAAATATATTCTAGGTCGAGCAAGAGAAACAAGACGAGGAACAGGCTCGAATCATCCGTAACAAACGCCGACAAGCTCATAAGTCAACAGAAAATGATTCTGAAGCAATTCGCGATCTCCGCAAATCCCTCGACAAAACCATGGCCGAGATGCAAGCGGTGAAATCGCAGATCCACCATGCCACTAGCACAACCCCAGAAATTGACCAACTCCTAGAAGAGGCACGAAGAACTCCATTCATGGCTCGCATAACTAGCGCCCGGATTTCCGTTCCTGGAAAGATCAAAATCCCAATGTATGACGGCACAGCCGATCGGAAAGCACACTTGCAAACTTTCCAGATCGTGATGGCAAGGTCAAAACTAAAGGAAAGAGAAAAAGATGGAGGTTTATGCCTTCTTTTTGTTGAACATCTCCACAAGACAGCCCTCGAGTGGTTCTCTCGACTAAAGCAAAAATCCATTGCAAGTTTCCAACATCTCTCCTCGGAGTTCCTCAAACAGTATTCCATGTACATGGATAGGGAAACCTCCAACGTCGATCTTTGGATTCTCTCTCATAAAGAGGATGAATCGCTCTAGGATTTCATGAAATGATTCAAGATCATAATGTCGAAAGTCAGCGGCATCAGCGACAAAGTGGCCATAGATGTGCTCCGCAAAACTCTCTGGTACAATTCAAGTTCATAACATGGTTAGTCCTTGAAAAACTGTGTACAATCCAGGATGCACTACACAAAGCCATATATTTTATTAACATCAAAGAAGAGATGAGAATTATGTCGCAAAAGAATAAGCCGACAAAATCATCTGCCAAAGACACTCCCTCAGAGCATAAATAAAAAAAAGATCCCCCGCAACGACAAATATGTCTATCACGAGGGAGAAAACCTCATGGGAGCACATAATTACGCGATCCATCCGTCGTCTTAAGGAGGGAAGACGTCAGGTAATACCTGGACTCGAAACACCTCTTACGACAAAAATTCGTTCTGTGAGTTCCATTAGACCAAAGGTCACTCCACGGCAAACTGCAAAGTATCCAGAGCAAGATTAACGGCAAAGTTACTCGCAGGACATATAACGGATCTCCAGCATAAACGATTTCCTTAAAGATTTAAACCGGCTGTCTATGCTAGAACAGGCACCGCCAGGAAACAATGCACCCCAGGGTTCCAGAACATAAAGGAAACGCGGAAGAGAACCCGAGGAAAAAACTGGCAACGTAAACCACCGCCAAGTAAATATGATAATCGGAGGGTCAAAATAATACCAGGACAACATTTTCGCAATTGAGGCCTATCATCAAAAGGATGAAACGAGTGCCAACTGGCCTGACCATCTCCTATTCGCTTCTTCTGACACCCCAAAAAAAGCGATCACCTTCAAGGAAAGCAAAACTTTCGGAATCGACACTCCTCACAGTGATCTTCTTGTAATCGATCTCGTCATAAAAGATCTCGTAGTTGTGCAGGTTCTCGTTGACATAGGAAGCACTGTAAACGTGATCTTCCGTGATACGCTAAACAGAATGGGAATCAAGCTAACTGAAGTTACTCCCACGCCAAAACCGCTCACTGGATTCTCCGGTACAACTACCATGACCCTTGGATCAATTCAACTTCCCGACATGGCGAAAGAAGTCACCAAAATCGTCGTTTTCGTAGTAGTCGATCATCTTGCAATTTACAACGCGATTTTCGGAACACCATGGATAAACTCCATGATAGCAGTCATGTCGACTTACCACCTAGGCATCAAGTTCCCGACGCCCCACGGAATTTCCGCAATCTGGGGATGTCAAAAACAAGCAAGACTCTGCTTCTTAGCCGAGCATAAAATAAGATGGGTCGCAACAACATCAGTGATTAGGCCCAAACGAACAAAGCTATCTCGGGCATTGACGGAAAATATTTTGGAAAAACCTGACAGCGCTTCGAAAAAACACGAACTAGATTCGTTAACTCCTGAAACAGCTCAACCTAACAAAGGCGTCGAATCCTTCGAACTTAACACCCCCAGACCACACGGCGCCAACAACGCCCGAAAAAGTCGTCGACCCAACTCTCGCCACTGCGGCTAAAATGAAGGACGCGGCATCACCAAGCGAGTAATCTAACTCAAGGAAACCCACTGAACATGACACGACTTGATCCCTGAAGAGGGTACGTAGGCCGCTATTCACAAGAAAAGTGCAGCTATCCCTCGTCTCCAAAAATCGGGGGGGGGGGGGGGGGGGGGGGNTTCTCCCATATATCAAAATATCCGCAATCGTATACTCGATAGTTTTAAAACTTTTCGGCAATAAGAAAAACGCATCTTTACTTAGACAATTTCGCCATTCTCTTATGTCGCAAACATATTCGATACATTGCGGCTAAATACAGGAATCCACAATTCTCTTAAACACTCCCAAATAAAACTAACTCGAACCGCCCCCGTGCGACATGTTACGAACCCCACAATATTTTACGAATACATTCGTAGAAATAAGCTCGACGACATTCTTCGAAAAAACTTTGGTAAAAAAGACTCGAAAATATTTTATCAACAAGTTTCACAAAATTAATCTCGACAACTTTTTACGAAACCACGTTCACGAAATTAAACTCATAAACATTTTACAAAACAACTTTTGTAACATTTTGTGGAAAACTTTCGTTAAATTAAGCTCAACAACATTTTTCTTAAAATCGAAAACACTTACGAAAATACTCTCGTAAATGAAACACAAATCAAATAAACATCCAAACAAAAACGACAGTTTGGCTCCGAACATCTGCAACACAGGCCCGAAAATATTTCGAGCATGAAACACAGCATATCGAAGAAAAATAAATCTTCAGCATCGCGAGACGTCGCATATGCCTTAATAAATTTTTTTTGACCAAAATACCTTCCTCGATGAAAACTTCATCTTGGAAGACCAAACAGTCTTATGCACTAACATCTTCAACACAAATCCTTTGTGAAAACTCAACACGGTAGCATGTACCATCGTGTTTGTTGTTGATCACAACAAACTTCCAAACTCGCATGAACGTAGTCTACACAAACTTCAAAAACAAAACGAGTGAACATCTGCTCCTATATAAAACCTGTCGGTTGTTCCCCGACGGACAAACTAGTCACCTAACCTTTTGTAAGATTGGTTCTCACAGATCCGACATAAGGATATACAGTGCTATAAAAAACCAAAATTTTGGTTAGCACTTCCGAACGGTCTTTGGAGAGATGCTTGGTTCCAAATCGATACGGATCTATCATAGATTCCAACATCGAAATGGAATCAGGTTGAAATCGTAAACATGATATGTAAGCTGGAATAAGTTACAGCACCCCTTAAAACCGAGATTAAACCTAGGTCTTGCCCTAAACCCAGCACACTGGTCTGTAACATCTCTAGACATAGTATCAAAACCTGATACGAGATCCCTAAACTTGTCTTGTCGCTCACACACGCAAATCCACATAACTCAGAAATTAGATTTTCCGAAAAACTCGCACCCAAAATGGATAATCTAAATGTAGTGACAAATCAGAGAACAACATACGAATTGACTACTCCTAATTTTTTCTCGACAACTAAACCATAAATTCATACAACATAAACCATTTTACAAAAGTCGTAAGGCAACTCGGATTTCGAGCCACCTAAAGCCAAGCCCAACAAACAGAAAGCAGCCACACTCTGCCAAAATCATAACCTAAACACGAACATACTCCCTTTAAACATAGAGTTGCGCTCCTCACAAGTCACACTTGAAGAAGCCAGAACACGACCGCCGCATCCTCATCAACGTAAGTAGCGGTCTTGACTTCTTCCAAAACAGAGGAAACGGGAATTAGAGCCCAATGCTCACAAACCCTCTCATGGATAAGAGAGATTAAAGACTACGTTTTCACGTCTCATCATATAACCTAGAAACTTGTCCATCTCGGTGTTATACAAATAGTCGATATGTTCAACACGCCACAAGGTATGCACATAATAACAATATTCACTATACTCCTCGAATGACCAGTACGCTTGCTTAAACTGATCGTTTGGCCCATTCTGACCGTCCACGACAAAGTCTGGTCACCCACGACAAAGTATAGCTTCCTACGATGAAGTCTGGTAACCCACAACGATGAAGGTTGTTAACCCACGACAAATTATGGTCGCCCATGATGAAGTCTGGTCACCCACGATAAAGTCTGGATGCTCACGATGAAGTCTGGCCATCCACGATGAAGGTTGGTCGCCCATGATGAAATATGGTTGCCCACGATGAAGTCTGGTCGCCCACAAAAAAGTCTGGTCTCCCACGACGTTGTCTTGTCACTCATGAAAAATTCTAGTCGCCCACAACAAAGTCTGATCGCCCACAATAAATTTTGACCACCCACGACGAAGTCTAGTCACCCACAACGAAGTCTGGTCACCCACAATGAAGTTTGGTCGCCCACAATGAAGTCTGGTAACCCATGATGAAATAAGGGATTTGACGTCTATAGAAATAATATATTATGATGATTTCACTTATAAAGAGTTTATCAATACTGTTCAACAAGAAATTCTTTAAATTTGCCAATATCTTAAACTCAAAAGAAAATCTTAAATGGAAACGCAAAAGAACTATGGTACAATTATGTTATTTCTTTATATTGAGAAGAGTCTAGTGGGCTTTAAGTATACGGGCTTGTTGTATATGATTATAGTTTCCCTAGGTATAAATACCTTAATTGTAAATAAAATCAATTCAATATATCGATTCATACAATCTCTTTACATGGTATCAAAGTCGAAAAAGGCTTGGGAAATTCTGTGCAGATAAAAATCTAAAAATCATCAATGAGATATCGAAATTGAGGTGTTGTGTGTTCTTATTGCTCAAAGTATGGACATGATATTCAATNCATGATATTCAATCTTGTTATAAACTGCAAGGCTATCCTGATTGGTGGATGCAGAAATATGGAGAAAACAAAAGGAACAAGGGTTTTCTCGATGAATCGACAAAAAATCTATTTTATGACGGCGTTTCTCAGCTTGACGTCGTTACTGGAAAATCTGTAACTCGTGTGTGTAACACAAGTTTGTCACAAAAGTAGAAAGCAATGACAGGAGACGAAAGATCAGTGGGAAAGGATTGTGCGATCATTTGGATCAACATCAGACTCTGTAAAATCGGTTGGTAAGATTACAGATGAATGGTTCATTGATAGTGGAGCGTCATATCATATGACAGGGACATTGAATCATATGTTCGACATATATCGAGTAACACCAAGTATGGTTAGGTTACCTAATGGAACCACATTTATTTGTGATCGAAAGGGAAGTATAGCGTAGACAGAATCATTAACGCTGAAAGATGTTCTCTCTGTGGAGGAATTGAAATGCAATCTTATCTCAGTATCTCAAGTCATCGATGATAAGAATTGTGGAGCAGTGTTTGCTAAGACATATTGTATGTTGCAAGATCTTAATTTGTAGATTCCAATTGGAGTAGGAAACCGGAAAGAAGGACTGTATTTTCTACAAGGTATTGAGAGACTTCGACATGTCAAGAAATTGGCACATTTGGAATCTTTGGAGATATGGCATAAGAGGATGGGTCATGCCTCTGAGAAAGTGATAAGGAGATTTCCGGTGGTCGATCTGAAGAGTGCAGGTATATCTTGTTGTGATATTTGTTTTAGAACAAAACAATGTCGTAGTGAGTTTCCATTGAGCAGTGATAAAACAAAAGAACGTTTTGAGATGATTCACTATGATTTGTGGGGACCATATCGAATACATATTTCATGTGGAGCTTATTATTTTCTTACTCTAGTAGATGATTTTTCAAGAGCTGTATGGGGTTTTCTTCTTGTTTATAAGAAGCAGGTGGAGAAAACTATGGTGGATTTCTTTGCTCTCATATTGAGGCAATTTGACAAGCATGTGAAAGTTGTACGTAGTGATAATGACAGTGAATTTATGAAGATGAGGAGTTACTTTCAAGATGTAGGAATTGTTCACCAGACTTCCTGTGTAGGGACTCCTCAACAAAATGGGAGAGTAGAAAGAAAACATCGTCATATATTGAATGTGGCACGAGCATTGATGTTTCAAGCACATTTACCAATAAAATTTTAGGGTGAATGTGTACTGAGTGCTGCACATTTGATCAACATAACACCATGTGAGTTACACAAAGGAAAGAGTCCTTATGAAATCATCTTTGGAAAGCTCCTATGTACAGTGAGCTGCAGATTTTTGGGTGTCTCGCTTATGCGCATAATCAGAAGCGCGATGGAGATAAATTTACTAGTAGAAGCAGGAAATGTGTTTTCTTGGGGTATCCTTATGCGAAGAAAGGATGGAAGTTATATGATTTGGACACACATGAATTCTTCATATCTCGTGATGTCACTTTTGTTGAAGAAAAATTTCCCTATTTAGAGGAAACAATTGTGCCTCAAGTGGACAAAGTTAATTTTGAAAAATTGGGGATTTTTGAGGAAAATGATTTTGTAAATGAAGAGCACGAGTATCTACCACAACAACTAGATAATTCTCAAGTTTTGAACCTAGGATATGTTTCTATGAAGTCTGATTTAGTGTCTTCTCAATCAAGGGGGAGTGATGTAGATGTGTCACACAATGTTGCAGATAGTCACACAATGATGCAGAAGTTGAGTTGGTGGATTCGACTGTCGAATCTTAACCAATAATGGAAGAACCACTCGGAAGAGGACAAAGACAACATGTACTGTCTGTTTGACTCTAAGATTATGTCACATACAACACCCGTAGTCAATCCGAAAAAGTACACTCGTCTCATGTACCCGACACACCATCATTGCCCTCTAAAATGGTCCAAGGTACAACGTCTCATCCTATTTCTCATTATGTCTCTGATTGTGGTTTTTCACAGAGACATTAAGTGTTTCTTGCTGCTGTGTCTGCGGGAAAAGAACCAAGAAGTTATAAGGAGGCTGCTCTTGATGAGAGATGGAGAAAAGCATTGAAAAGTGAAGTAGATGGATTCAAATTGAATAAGACTTGGGTTTTGGAGAATCTAACAAAAGGAAAGAAAGCTACAGGAAGCAGGTGGATCTTTAAAATTAAGTACAATGCCGATGGGACAGTTGAAAGATACAAAGAAAGACTTGTTTGTCTTGGAAATAATCAAGTGGAAGGGGAAGATTATGATGAGACATTTGCCCCAGTGGATAAGATGTCGACTGTTTGGAATTTTCTTCAAGTTGTTGTAGCAAAGGATTGGGAAGTTCATCAAATGGATGTGAACAATGCGTTTCTACTTGGTGACTTAGAAGAAGAAGTGTATATGAAGCTTCTGTCGGGTTTCAAGTCTGATGATCCTAAAAGGTATGTTGTTTGAAGAAATCTCTTTACGGTATGAAACAACACCAAGATGTTGGTTTGCTAAACTAACGAATGCGTTGAAGAATTTTGGATTTGTACAATCCTATTCGGACTACTCGTTGTTCACATACATAAAGGGAGACAAGAATCTTCGGGTATTGGTCTATGCAGATGATTTGGTAGTGGCTGAAAATGATCTTTGTATGCTTACAAAGTTCAAAACATACTTGAGTCAATGTTTCAAGATGAAACATTTGGGTAAACTCAATTATTTTCTTGGTATTGAGATTGCAAGAGGAGAACAAGGCATGTATCTTACACAAAGAAATTATGCACTTGATATCATTTCAGAAGCAGGATTACTTGGGTGCAAACCAGTTTTTACGCCAATTGAACAGAGCCATAAATTGCTTTCACACAATAGTCCAACATATAGAGATCCAACAATGTTTTGAAGAGTTGTTGGACGACTTGCTGACTATCACACGTCCAGAGCTGTGTTACACAATTCATGTTTTGTCACAGGTTATGCATGATCCCAGAAAAACTCATTGGGATGCAGCAATGAGGGTGATACGTTACTTAAAAGAATGCCCTGGCCAGGGAATAATGCTTCTAGCTAAGTGTGATCTGAAAGTTCGAGTCTTTTGTGACTTTGATTGGGCTTCTTGTCCAAGGACTAGAAGATCTCTATCGGCTTATGTTGTGTTCTTAGGAAACTCTGCTGTTACTTGGAAAACAAAGAAGCAAGATAATGCGTCTCATTCATCGGAAGAAGCCGAGTACAGAGCTATGACAGCAACTTTACGTGGAGTGATTTAGTAAAATATGTGTGTTTGTATTTGAAATAGGTGAAATGGGTGTATCTATTGGTTTAATTTGTGATTTAGGTTGTTTTTAATAAACAACAATATTTATTGCCGAGAATGACCCAGCCACATTAATTTAAAATAAAAAGGTAATCTCTTTTAAAATTAAAAAACAATAATATTTACCTTTTTTAATTTAAAAGGTTATATTGAGACAACTATTTTAGGCAAGTGTATTTGTCTCATTATTACAATGTACATTTTTTCATTATTTAATATGGAAATAATACTAGGTAAGAGATAATGACATTACTTGTGTAAGAGAAGAGATACACTTGTTGTATTACCTCTTGTTGAGAAAGAACGCATCACTTTTTGATGATATAATGAAAGGTACGTGACTTTGAATTATTGTTGGTAATGCTTTTTATATTAAAGAAATATAAAAAACATATGAATGTGAATGTGAATATGAATTTGAATTTACTTGTGTTCATATGAACAAAGATATATTCATATGAATGTGAATAAATTTATGTGTGTTCCGGATGCACATGAACAGATCCGCGTTCACATGAGCACATATATGTTCACATGAGCACGTATGTGTTCAAATGAACACGTATGTGGTCAAATGAGCACGTATGTATTCATATAAATGAGTTCTCATGAACATGGATGTGTTCACATGAACACTGACTTCAAGGTTTTGACTCAAATCGCCGACTTAAAGGTTTTGACTTTTATTTTTTCTAGGTTAAAATTTGCCTTTCAATTACTTTCCTTATGTTTTTTAAAAATTAATTATAAATGATTAAAGATTTAAAAAATAAAATGTTTAAATCAATTTGAATAAACTAGGAGGATATTATTGTAATTGTATTAGGTAAAGTACCTTAATCACAAATGAATTTGAAACACACCTATTTTACCAATTATGCCACTAAAGAGTGACTAATTTGACAATTAATTCCTTTACGTGAACTCAAATGGTTGAGAAGATTACTTGCAGATCTTGGAGTAAAACAAGAAGAACATATGCAAATGTTTTGTGATAACAAGTCAGCCATTCATATAGTAGCAAATCCGGTTTTTCATGAGCGAACAAAGCATATAGAAGTTGATTGTCATAGTGTGAGAGATGCAGTTTAAGATTGACTCATTATCACACCACATGTGAAGACTACAAAACAAGTAGATGATTTGATGACTAAGGCTTTGGGGAATTCAACCTTTCAGTATTTGATGTCCAAGTTGGGCATATGCAGTCTACATGCTCCAACTTGAGGGGGAGTATTGAGAAGAGTCTAATGGACTTTACGTATATGGGCTTGTTGTATATGATTATAGTTTCCCTAGGTATAAATACCTAAGAACTTTCACTCGTATATCAAATCAATTCAATATATCGATTCATACAATCTTTTTACACTAAAACTATTTGAAATTCATCCTAGCAAGGATACAAATTTGGGACGGGAGGCTAGGTTGAGGATTATCGATTAGGTTTCGGTGATGGTGATTGAGGCTTTCTGTTTGTTGCATGTCTTAGTTTCGTTGGGATGGTTCAAGATTTTGACTCGCTCATGAAGAATTCAGTTTGGCGTTGACACCATTTGAGTTCTATCCATGGTTCATAGAAGCGTGGCCTTATGGTCTTCTGGTCGGTGCTCCTGTGTCTCTCCATGCTTCCGGTGAAAGGGAAACTTGCATGTTATAATTAATTGGGGCTTATGTTATCGGCACTGCTCGAAATTATATTTTATTGTTCTTTGATTTTTTGTTTTTGGGTAATATTAGTTGTAATTAATATAGTAGTAGACAATCTAATTATATTAGATCACAGGAAATCAATATGGGGGAGATGATTCTTGTAGTAATCACCTGAAACAATTTATTTCTAGCAGGTGGGTTGATTGCAGAACCGAAGCTGAGGGAATGATTTTAAAACTTTTTAATGGTCCCCATTTTTGTAGGCTCTTTTTTAAAAAACAAGTTACATAATATTTTTTGTATATAACATTAAAAAAAATGATTTTGTAAATCCCAAAATTGTTACGGATATCATATTAATTGAATTTAAATAAATAAACTAAAATTTTTACTATTTTCCAAAGACTTCTCAATTTTTTATTGCAAATAAAATTTTTTTTACAATATGTCGAAGTTAAAAAAAGTGTTTAAAAAAAAAAATTCATTTTTCAGTATTTTATTTCGTATGGAACCCCGACTTTGGTTGATTGGAACTTTAATAAGTTTGAATGGTGTCTTATTCGTCGACATTGTACTCCCGATTTGAAATTCATGACACTCCGATTCAAAGTGATTCTTTACCTCCTGCGTGAGGTTTAGTATCCATCAATGGGTTATGTATTTTGCTTTTTAGTATGAGTTAAGATGTTCTCCATAGTGTTGAGGGGAGTTAATGTACCTTCTTGTGGATTATTTATAATGATATAATATAATATAATTAACTTATGGACCAAAACATCAAATATATTAGTTTTGTCTTTGTTCAAAGGTTGTTAAAACTTTACGTCCCAAAAGTCAACACATATCCATTGTGCGTACAGCTGTTTCAATAATAGATATTAATTATTAAGCCATGTACTTTAGTAGTTTGAATATCTATTTATTGGTCCGCTATATCTATCAATTGTATTAACTACTATAGCTGGAATATACTGTCAGATTTACTCTCTAATTTATATTACATGTGTATATATGAGTATATATGTACAATATTTATAGTTTTTGTTACCACATTCGATGCGGTTGTTCTTATTTTTTCTGAAGCTTCTTCTTCCACTATATATATGTGAACAATATTTATATTGCACTTGAGTTGATTGATTTAATGGTAATCTTCAAGAAAATCACATATGTGTTTCGATTTTTTGTGAGATAACTAAAAACGTTGGCAATAAATCACAAAACTATTATGATAAAAAGTATTGATTTTTTATGTGTGTAAAAATAGTGTAGAGTAGGAGTGGGACCACGATAAATACATTTTCTAAAGTTCATATAAATATAATGGTGAAAAAGTAACGTTCATTTAAATATATCATTGCATTTTCTTTGTGACAGATAAAAAAGAAGCTACCCTAAAAACCATCCTTTGGGTAATTGACTCCATGTCCCAGCTCAAATTCAACAAGATAAGGTTTGCAATGGATGCAAAAGACCTGATCAATGCTGTAAATAGACCCCCGGATTGGCCTGCGTTTAAATTCCAGATTACAGAGGTGTACCTTAGACTCTGCTCTATCACCAACTACACATTCGACTTCCTCCCCTCGCAAAGAAACAAAGGAACCACTCTCTTAGCTAATAGTGTGACAAGCCTTGCACACTTCCAATCATATGTGGCATCCGGCCCCCCCACCTGGCTCCACCACACTTTTAGAGAAGAGAGTGATTCCTTCTTCCTTTTTTCTTCAGAGAATGCAGATGTTCATCCTCTGCTTTGAATGCTCACCTACTTTTGTAGGTTTTAATTGCTGGCCGATATGGGCCCTCCTTTTGTAAAACTTTTCGGCTCTTTGGGCCTCTTATATTCAATTTCTAGATGAAAAAAAAAAAAGAAATACACATATTAAAGTGTTGTAAATGGGCTACATAGATGGATGGAAAATATGACATCAATTTTTGTTTGAGGATATATAAATTATACATCACTCTTCTCCTTTTTGTGTGTGTCTTTGTGTTTTGATTCAAAGTCAAAACCAAGTTTTGACTTTAAAATTCGCAAGAGTCTTTCTTATTCTATAATAACGTGATGTATTCGAGTTAATATGTGAAGTAGACAGTTTGTCTCTCCATTTTTCCAGCCTCTCTCCTTGTCTCTTTGTATTGTTTCCGATCTCTCCTCCTGCCGGTGACCGGCTTGACCGACTTCAAGCCGATGCCCTCAACTGATAGTATGATTTTATTCAGTTCAGTTGCCTAATGCACAATTAATGTTACTACAAGAAAATGATTTTATTAAGAAATATTATTTCATCATAGTGAGAGATATTTCATCACAATGCAAGAATTGTTACGAATTAGTGATAATATGTGAATAGTCACAATACGAGTGTCTCAAATTTAATTTGTAACAAAAACGTAACACAATTATTAGTAACTATTTTGTCTCAAATTGTTATGATGATTAAAAGTTAATTTGTATCTTATAGCGACAAAATATATCGTGTCACAACCGTCACTAGTCGTGACTATAATAACATTTCAAGTATGTGACATTTTGCGACGAAAGTATAGTATCAAATAGTCACAATTAGAGACTAAAAATAATAAATATATGTCACAATTACTAATGAACAAGATTGTCTCAAATTGTCATTTTTTATGACTATTATAGAATTTAAAATTTGTCACCTAATACAACGAAAATTGTTTCGGATCATAATAATTTAATACACAAAATCTGGAAAAAGAATCTGTTAATAAAAATTATTAAATAGAAATTACAGTAATATAAAACCTAAACAAAAGATCTAGCAAATAACAAAAATAAACAAACAAAAACCAAACTACGAAGCATGAACAAACATATTAAGTTTTCTTGTTTGGAGTTCATCCACCAAACATCTTCTTGATGCAATCATAAAATGTAGATAAAAGCAAACCTTGTCTTCTCCTAACACTGCATTGCCGTATACCTCGTTCCTATGAATAAGTACGATACTCACTAAGTGCTTTCACTCAAATCATGTTAGGACAATTTTCTATAAAAATGAGCTCACAAGGTCATCTTGAGAATCCTAAAGGGAGATAGAAGTGAGAAAATATCATAAAAGTTGTACATGGTATCGAGCATGAATACTACGTAGAAGTTTCAAATTCACTTTAGAATCTCTTCTAATTTTACTATATATCACAACAAAAAGGTTAGTTACATGAACACAAAACGCAAGACAAACATCCATTATGCAAGGTCTTTGTTTCATCAACTTACGACATTACTTAGTCTGCATCAAAAATACAACATAAAAAAATATGAGCATATAACTTCATCTAGATGGAAAATGCATAATCAATGTACTAAAGTAGAACTGTTTAACCCTAAAGGCGAGATTCTAAGGATCCAAAAAATATCAATCAAAATTTTACTCTTTTTGCAAAACAAACACAATTGCACACTAAACGTAACAGTTAGAAACTAAGCATTACCTCTTTTTAAGTGTAAAAACACTTTTATTGAAAATATTCAAACATAAAGATCGAAATTACATATGCACAAATGACAACTTGTGATCTGCTGAAAATTTACACATGCGAGTCGTATCAAGAATTTGATAAATAATAAAGACATGATACATAAAGTGAAAATTCGAAACCCACATATGTAGATATAGAGATACAACTGGTCATATTCTATAGCCAACACAAGACTAAAGTGGTAAGAATATACATGTAATTTCATCAGAAGACCTACTATATGACCTATCAAGCTTCATGATGACTCCATGCATCTCCCCATTGTCAATCTAACCAGAGCACAACTATTTACACGATTATCAAGATATCATTAGCCTAGCAAAACATATAGACCCACTTTCTCTTACATAAACTGACAATAAAAATGCAAGCAAAGTCTGGTAATTATTTAAAGATAAAAGAATTTCAAAGATGCTACCATTACCTAAGAATCCGAGGAAGTTCAATTTGGTTCAACAAAACTATCATTACTAACTTCTTGAATCTCTGAGCATAGAACAAAAAGCAAGTAGTTCAATATGAGGAACATTGAATATAAAGATCCGTAGGCGATTCGTTTCGTAGAACTATATCTTCTTTAGGTGGGAAATACTCAACATCTATATTTACAACCTTGAAAAATAAAATAAAAAAGATAATTTCTTTATGAGACCTCTTAAGAGTTACATTGCAATATTGAATCCAAAGGAAGAGTTTACAGAGGTGAATTTTTAACCAATTGAAAGATGAAGACATGAGAAACTTCTTGAAAGAGGTAGATGTTGTGGAGAATGGGGAAAAAAGGTAATCACTAACACGACCGTATAAGAAAATTAAGCGAAATAAATCCAAATGAAACTTCTTAAAGAGAAAATGAAATTAAAATGAAAAATCACATGCTTTGTCAAGGTTTGAGTTTAGTTGACTTAAGTTTTTCTTAACTTCATGAGTCCGAGCTTTTGTGGTATTAGTACTAACCAAAATAATGTTGGAAAAAGCTCTCAGATCAACAATTTTCAAAAGACATTTGCAGCCATATAGTTAGGGCCATTTAAAAAAAAAAAAAGAGTTAAGACAAACCCAAGCTAGTGATCATAGGAATAATGCAAGACTTGTATCAATTACTTATGTTGAGAATTTATTTTGGTCATAACATAAGTACCCCAAAAAGAAAATGTACTAAAGTTATTGGTACAAAATCTTGGAGCATAGCTGAAACAAAACTATCATGTTGGTGCTAATATTGTGATATATCATGGAACTATCCTCAAAATTGGTGACACTTAGAGCATAAACAATGGTAGAACCCACATTTGGGTTCTTAATTTTTATTTTTTCATTTAAAAAAACAATAATAATAATATCCAACTAATCGTGGGTCGCCACGTGTCAGTGGAGCCCACGATTTTTGTTAAGATCAAATCCCAAACAAGAGACAAAGGGATGGGTTTTTAATTTTCGTGTAGGCCCCACCCCTTAAAACCCCCTTTAGAACCTCCAATAATCATGGTCTTAGAATCCTAACATAGTTATCAAAGCTACAAGAAAAACAAAGCGAGAGTTTTACAAATCAAAGATATTGAACACAACATGAGCTATTCAATAATGAATAAATCAATTTTCAGTTTACACATGTTTACACTTGATTAAGTTAATAAACTTTGAAAGGTTAAAGTTGTAGCGTATATGATCCCAAACAATAAATCCATCAACTTGGTCTCCTATGGTAAAGCAAATGAGGTTAAAAGAAATACTAACTTGGTCTCTAATCTTCTCTCCTGCTTTCTTATGAACAATGCTTATGATTCCAACGCTTGAAAGTCCACTTCTTCAAATCCATAAGCATTGGAATCATAAGCATTGTTCAAAGGCTCCAGTTTTGAGCAAAAAATATAGCATATTCATCCCTAATTTCATCTCTCTATCTCCTGATTGCAAGTGACATTGATCTCTTTGAAATGGTTGAAGAGCCAATTGTGAAATCGCATATCCTCAAGAGAGAAATCACGAGTTCCTTTAAGAGTATTGCCATCGATCTTCTGAAATTCTTCAATCACCAATGGAGCCAAAATTGAATCATACCTGCCTCCTCCTACTCCTCCATTCGATTTCGTCGCCGCACAGATAAGTCGGCTCAGGTTAGTGAACAGACGAGGCAAAGAAGAAACGAAGTCAAATGGAATAATGGAATAATTGCTCGCATCTCTTAACTATTGTTTTTCTTAGACTTTGGGAGATAATGGGGAAAGAAATATCAAATTGTATAGAACTATTGGGTCCAACGGTTTTAGGATAATAATCATAATAAATTAGAACAAGTTACCAATCGGTTCAAAAAACAGGTGATTATGATTTTATTGTTTCAAATGGACTTGCGATTCAGTTCGGTTCGGGTTAGAATGGATCGGTTAATGTTGGTTTTTGGTTATTTTGGAATTTAAAATCACTTCCGAATTTGAACCGAAATTTAATTCGGTTCGGGTATCGGTTTTTTCAGTTTTTTCGGTTTTTTCACAGTTTACCGAGAAAAACTAAAACATAAACGGTAGCCGAAATAACCAAAAATTTCGGTTAAGTTTCGGTTATTTTTTCCGAAACAACCAAAATTAATGGTTATTTCGGTTTCCGAAAACGAAAATAACTGATTTCCGATACCAAAAACCTGTTTATTAAACTATGAATGCCAAAACCCGTGTTAAAATATGATTCTAAAGCTGTTTTAAAATATGTTTGAAACACAATTCACTTCATCAACAAAACACAAATATACAATCACAATGTTACAAAGTTACATACTAAATTAATTGATTCAAAACAGAAAACATTAAAGTTACAAAGTTACATCACTTCATCAACCTGAAATTAGAAAGGTGAGTATTAGACATTAGACATATTGCAGACAACAATAAGTCAATAACAGTATAACACAATGGAATAAAGAAGTTAAGAAGTACAATTACCTTCAAAGGCAGTCTGTAGAGGTTTTGAATTTCAGGAATCAGGAACTTAGGTTGCATCTTCTCTCATCAAACCATCAACTGCAAAACAACAAAAAAATTGAACTGTTAAAACTTAAAACTTAAAAGTTATAATTGGAGTCATTAGTTTAGATTAGGTTATGAACCTATAGAGTCATGTAACTCTAGTTCTTCAATCATTTGGATCAGGTTGGCCTGTTTTTCATTATGAATTGAAGTCTTCAACCATTGTTGTAAACAATTCAAAGCCTCAATCATGAAAGGTGTTAGACAGCTTCTATAAGGGTCTAATATATGACCACTTGTGCTGAAAGCTGACTCTGAAGCAACAGAGGAGATTTGAATTGCAAGAACTTCTCTTGCAAGTTCAGATAAGATAGGGTATTTAATACTATTGTGCTTCCACCAGCCTAAGATATCAAAGTCTAACCCCACATTGTTTTTGGCTCTTGAAACTATTTTTTCCAGCAAGTAAATGTCAAGTTCACTACTTGACTCTTCATTGGAAGACTCATCTTCCATCTCTGTGTACAAGGAATCAAGCCTCTCATGCCCATCATCATATGATAAATCAAATAACATACCGGTTTCTTGCTCACTCTCTGCATTTTCACTTCTGTTTCCTCTACTACATGAGGATCTTGTACTACCAAGTCTAGTAGCATACTCCTCAAATAACTTTCTCATCACAGTTTTGATAGAACTCTTCAAATGTTCACTCTCTACACTGCCTTTCCCATACAGTTTATCAAAACATAGAGAAACAAATTGTATCTTGTTTCTTGGATCCAAGACACTTGCAATTATAATCAGTGGATTCATGTTCAGCATCCCATCCCAATACTTCTCAAACTTTTTCCTCATTTCTTTTGCTTCCTCACTTAGTTCAAAATCTTCATTACATGACAAAGATATTAAGCTCCTCTCAATTGTTACAATCTCATTGTAACAAAGTGTAGAGGTTACTGTCTTAGAAGCTGAAAAAGCTAAAGTATAGTTGAAGAAGATTTTCAGAAACTTCACAAACCTCTAAACTGTATCCCAATCAGCAGATGTAGGAATAGCACCTACAATCCCAAGGCGTCGGTGGTTAACACAATTGACATCAATTTTTACTTTTTAATAAGAAAATATTAAAAGTGCTATAGGAAAACCACCTACAATTCACATTAGTTATGAAACTTACATATCTAACACATTTTTTTAACACTAGCAGTTCAATTTTTCATCATTCGTAACCAATCATTACATATCTAACACATTTTTTTAACACTAGCACTTGCATATACTAATCAATCATTCAGAACTGAATCAAGTTACAATTACAGATTGTCAATCTCCTAAGTTGTCTAACCATATACATGTTGTTTAAGACTTTAATCCAATAATACATGTACAATAACAACAACCTAATTACTAACTACAATCAATCGTTCACAATACAATCCATCACAAATTCACAATCATTCACAATTGAATCCATCACAGTTAGTCAATTACTTTCACAAATTCACAAAATCCTAAGTTGTCTAACCATTTACTATCAAAATTAGTCCATTACATTTACAAATCCTACCTACCTAACAACTCTAAAAGATAAACATCAAACTGAAGAACTTACCTGATTTTTATCTTGAATCGATTTAGGGGTTTCTGATTTTATGAGCCGATGCTAAAATCGTCTTCCTACAATCACATAAACATTAAGATACTCTGATTAGGCATGAATTAAACAATAATCATTATCTAATTCGTCAACTGATTCAAGAATATCGAAACCCTAAATGGATTGAAAGAGTGAAGAAATGGAATGAAAGAGTGAAGAAATGACCTGGAGGAAGCTGAGACGTTGAAGACTCCTTTTTATTGACACCGGAGACTCGCCTAAGTATCGATCAGAAGTCGGCTGAGAATCGTCGAATCGCCTTCTTCTTCGCCACCAAAGGTTTTAGGGTTAGATTAGAATGAAATCAGAAAAAGAAAATTAGTTTATATACTTTGGTTTTAACTCGGTTAACCGATAGCCGAACCGAATTAACTGAGAACCGATTGCAATATAAACAGTGTTCCGAATCTCATAAACCACCTTTCCAAAATCAATCTGAAACCCAAAAACACGGTTTGGTTCGGAATTTTCGGTTCGGTCGGAAATCCCAGGCCTAGTTTCAAATCGGAGTTTTTAAGTTTTACTCTTTTTAATTCCTCTATTTTTTGCTTCACTTGCTATCTACCCTTTTACTTATGCATGCTTACCCTTGTTTATGTTTTAGTTTTCTACATCTTTTGTTTGCTAGGACTTGTTAGTAAACCCCTATTTTTATATTTAACTTGAATCATTATTTCAAATTGCATCCTGATTGTTAGCATCACACCTGACTGGATTGATAAAACATCTATACTACAATGACATGCAAGTATAATGGGGATTGATATCTAAAATACCTGTTATCAGGTATTGGTGAATAATTCCTGATTTTGAAAAAAAATATCGAACTGATCATTCTAAAATTCACCTCCATGGTCACTACAAATTTTCTTTATTCCACATTTATCATTCTATAATTGTAATGCCAGAATCTTAAAACTATCAAATGTTTCAGATTTTTCCCTAATAAACATAACCCACGTAAACCGAGTAAAATCATCAACAACAACCAAAATGTATTTTTTCACTAGTGAGACTTTCAACTTGTATGATTGCCATCAAATCCATGTATGCGAGCACGAGAGCCTCGGAGAATTTAATATCACGAACATACTTGTAATACGCCTTTATTTTGTTTTTCGTGTGAGCATGGTCCACACACAAATGGCTGATGAGAAGTTAGTTTTGGAATTCTCCTAACAACTTCATGATTAACCAAATTAATCAGTGTTCTCATATTCAAATGACCAAGCTTCTAGTGCCAAAGTTGTGCTTCATAATCTTGAATAGTACTCAAGCATTTGGTTTTTGATTTCCACATGTAACAATGGTTACCCTATATTAAACCTTCCAATTTGACTACACCTGATTCATCCACTTCTTTGCATCATGTCTTTGGAAATGTTACTGTCATACCTTCATCACACAATTGAGTGATACTGATGATGTTAACTTTTACCCTATCTTCCAGATACACTACAACAAGTTCCGGCTGATCATGCCCACTTGTCATTCTTTTTCCTTTGATTCTTCCTATATCTCCATACCAAATGTAACTTTTCCTGCTAAAACCTCGTGAAACTTGGTTAGATTTACTTGAGACCTAGTCATATGTTTTGAACAACCATTGTCAAAATACCATTATTTTTAGTGTCTTTTTCCGCTGAAAATGCAACATGACAGACTATCTTCTCTTCTACCTTCCTTTTTGCAATATTTCCCACCTTCTTGAGGCCGTGATACAGATCACTTTTCCGTATCCATACCTTGTTACGCCTCTTGGATTTCTTGAAGAATCAATTTACCAAATCAGTGATGACACTTTGTTACAAAAATTTGTGATAGTAATACTTAAAATGTGCTGGTTTACTAAAAAATCAACATCCTGAAATGCGGTCATTCTTCTTATACAAATTGGTTTCAGAAGTACGCTGCATGTGTGACATGAGAACTTCCTTGACCTTTGATGAACTTGGTATATGTGAACTGATTACCTCCATTGTAACCTAGACCCCAAATGTCTTTCCAATTTTTCCAACATACAACAACTTTTCCAAATCATTTGTTTCATTACTCATCATCTTAATGTTTCATAGCTGCTCTTGAAGACATCCTTCAGCCACTTCGGTCTTTACTTTTTCACTGTTTACATCTTCTTGTAGTTCTCTGTTTTCATAGATTAAACTATCAATCAAAAAGTTAACATCTTTATCTCATTGTTCTTTAATAGCAAATGCTTTACCATAATCTTGTTTTCTTATTCAAGTACTTTCTTCATCAAAATAATCCTCATGTTCATCGTTAACTTCTTGGATGATTACAAGGAATGGGAAAAAATTATTCAGTATATCTTCTTCTTTATTTTCATCGTCAATCATTTTCACTCCAGCTTACCAACGACTTGTCATTTCCATTTACTTTTTTCCTTCTTGCATAGTCAGTCCTGGTATGACCACATCCTTTGCATTCATCACAGTGAACTGCACTACACCTTTTCAAGGTTGGACAGTCCACCTTGGAATGTCCAAAACCTTCACATTCAAGACATTGTTTTTCACCCTTCTTTAGTTTATTTTCTTGATATCCACGGCTAGAGCTGAAGTTATTCTTCTTCTGCACTCTATCAATTTTGTTTGAAATACTTCTTGTCAATAAGACCGATTTGATCTTCTAATTCAGAGCCCTGATTATGAATATTTTCTGTTGACACAAGATTTATGCCTTTGTTAGCTTCCTTCTCTCTTTTATTGATCTTAAGTTCATATGCTTGCATCATCCCCACAACATGGTCATACTTCATAGTATATGAATCTAACGCTTTTTCCATAGCTGGCATGTGTGGTTGAATTTTTTCTGGTAAGCTCCTAAGTAGTTTTTAAACTAGATTCTTGTCTTTTATGTTT
Organism: Iberis pinnata; assembly: GCA_900406425.1. Taxonomy (NCBI): domain Eukaryota; kingdom Viridiplantae; phylum Streptophyta; class Magnoliopsida; order Brassicales; family Brassicaceae; genus Iberis; species Iberis pinnata. The sequence continues at coordinate 44,842 of OVBE01000370.1, forward strand.
TCCCCATAACTAAATCTTCATGAGATATTGCACTAAGCCTATGACTGAACTGATTTACTGTTTTATGTTCCTCTATAGTGATAGTTTCAAATTCAGATGCCAACATATCAATTCTTGTTCATTTCACATTACTTGTTCCTTCATGGGATACTTTGAGAATATCTCATGCATGTTTTGCTCTTGTACACCCTTGAACCCTAGTGAACTCATCGACTGGTAAGGAAGTTTATTCCTTCAATTCCTTCATTGGTCTTGGTACCATCTCACCTTTTTCATTTGTCGTCTTATGTGGATCCCATCCATCCGCAACAGCAATCCACACATCCATACCAATACTCTGAATTACTTGAGTCATTTGAACTTTCCAATAGCCATAGTTATCTACATTTAGCATCAGTGGTTTGTTAAGCATTACAAACTATTGATTTTTTTCCATACTTGCCGCACGATCTCACCTATTATAAGATGAAAAAATCCTTAAGTTGGTGATCTGCTCTGATACCAATTGAAAATGTATATAAAACGAATATACACACAAATGTTTTTTTAACAAAAAACCGAACCACTTTATTAAAATTTATTTGATTCATCTTTCTACAAAGATTCAACCTAAAGAGGTTTTATACAATCTTAAGACTCTCTAGATTGTCACCTACAAGATTAATAAAAAACCTACTCTTTATCTAGATTATCCACACTCATAACTCTCTCAAGAAGTAAGAACACATACCCAATCAGACTTCTGATTATGAAAGCCAAAATGCAAGACTAGGAAGAATAAAGATCTAAGTGTTAAAGTTCTCTGAACACTCTTAGATTCTTTATATGCGAGAACCCAAAACCATAAAATAAACTTTTAACTTCTTTTTCTTCTAGAAGCTTATCTCCCTTATAAAGTTCTCAGAATATCTTGATCTTTAGTAAATCCACATTTGATTATCTCTCTTCCGAAATCCAAGCTGCTATATTCAAATATATATATGAATTATCTCCAACTATTGAGAATTAGATATATGATTGTGGTTAACTCCAATACTCAAGACCTAAGCTCAAGAACTTTGAATCTATTTGATTTGATTATAATTTGTGTTTGATTTGTTTTGCAGGTACTTTAAAGAAACAACTCAAGATTTTGTTCACCTAGTGTTCGACGAATCTACTCACTGGGAGTGGAACCATACCACCATGAATCCACTAAGAGAGATGAGCGCAAAGCTCAAAACAATGGAAGTTACACAAGAAGATGATACAGACTTGTATCACAAGATACCTCAAAAACGATACTAACACAACAGATACAGCCTCCGATCCTTCAAGCCTGATGAATCTCTAAATCTCAGGTAAATCTTTTGTGACTTGAGGTCTTCTTCTTCTATGTGAAAACTTCTTTCTCTATTTCTGTATCAAACCATCGAAGAAGAAGATGAAGCTTAAAAGTTTTTGTTAGTCTGTTAAATCTGTTTTAGTAGACTTTTGAATATGATTTCAGGAAATGAGCTTCGCAGAAACAAATGGCCCAGCTGGAGAAGATGATGATAACAAGATAGCAGATGGGCTTCGCGACGGCCCAAGTGACTTAAGCAAACAGACCCACAAACTCCCCCTTTTGCTTCAGACCAACATCCGATACTTCCGCCGACAAAACCCTAAAACCACTCCTCTTCCTCTTTGACAATATCCGGTGTGACAAAACACCACCGAGCTACACCAGCTTAGCTCTACAACTCTGGTTACACAGAAAACACCAATCAGGTTAGCACGAACCTCACTCAACTCTAGAAAGCTCACAGATTCCTGTAATTGAGACTTCAAACCCTATAATCTTCTGTATCTATACAGGACGCTTCAGCTTCTTCACCCAAATCTCAGACTCTACAGCTTCAAACCTAGGTAAAACTCGATTTCTAAAGAACTTCTTCTGATATTGTTAGAGATTACTGATGAACAAAAACTTATAAACTCTTATTTATTTCTTCATACATGTACTCACTGGAAAACCATATGAATAAGATCTTGGAACTGATAACCCCTTTGAAGATGAAACAATCACAGGTAAACTACTCAAATAAGTAGACACCCAATATTCTGAAACTTGAACCTCTGAGAAAACTGAACCCCTTTAACAATGATACATATAACTCTACCTGGAAAAGGTAATCCGTTGACTTTCCTGATCAAGAACCTNACCCAATATTCTGAAACTTGAACCTCTGAGAAAACTGAACCCCTTTAACAATGATACAGATAACTCTACCTGGAAAAGGCAATCCGTTGACTTTCCTGATCAAGAACCCTTAGGTAATGACTCTAAAACTCCATTCAAAAATTTCAATAACTAGAAACCGACTTGTAACTTGTATTGACAATTGCGAGGGAATAATGGAGATAGAGAAGAACCTGAGGATGGCTTGACTCATCAGGCCAGGTTAACCAAATTCGCAGCATAACTCAAACTTAGGCCTTGGTAAGACCTTAGTTAGAAAGTCTGCAGGATTTTTGTTTGTATTAATTTTGTATAGAGTCATTGTGCCTTCTGCTGCGACTTCTCTGATGAAATGATACTTTGTAGCAATGTGCTTAGTCCTTTCATGAAATACTGTATTTTTTGCTAGGGCTAGAGCATTTTGTGAATCACAATGAATTTCAACTGAATCTTGTTTAAAAACCAACTTTGTACAAAATCCCTTTAACCAAATAGCTTCTTTTGCTGCTGTTGTTAAAGCCATATACTCAGCTTCAGTAGTTGATAGTGCAACAACTGACTGTAAATTTGATTTCCAGCTTACTATGTTACCCCAAAACTTGATAATGAAACCAGTCACTGATCTTCTCTTGTCAAGATCAGTGGCATAATCAGAGTCACAAAACCCTTTTGAGCTAAAACTTGTTTCTTTCTTGAATGTCAAATTTGCCTGATAAGCTCCTTTAATGTACCTAAGTACCCATTCAACTCTTGACCAGTGATCTCTGCTTGGCTTAGACATAAATATACTAACAATCCCAACTGCGTGGGCTAAGTTTGTTCTAGAGCCTATCATGGCATACATCAGACTTCCCACAGCACTAGCATAAGGAATGTTCTCCATATGCTCTACTTCTAACACTTCTTCAGCTTTACTCAAACTTTTAAACTTGAAATGTGGTGCCAATTGTGTAAATGTAGCCTTGATATCAAACATATTAAATGTTTCTAACACCTTTTTCCAGATACTTTTCATGTGACAGTATTAGAATTCCCTTCTCTTTGTCTATGTGAATATTCATTCCAAGAATTCTAGAAGCCTTTCCTAAGTCTTTCACTTCAAATTATATGCTTAGACTTTCCTTGATCTTATTTATTTCCATCTTGTCACCAGATGCTATAAGCATATCATCAACATAGAGTAGTAGGTACACAACTCTAGTAGTATTCTGATTCTTCATGTACACACGAATCATACTGACGTCTCTGAAATTTCTCCCCTTTCATAAATGTGTCAAACTTAATATTCCACTGCCTAGGAGATTGTTTTAGACCATATAGAGAATACTCCAACTAGCACACTTTGTTTTCATCACCTTCTTTTATGAACCCTTCAGGCTGCTTCATTAAAACCCTTTCTTCCAGGTTTCCATGTAAGAAAGCTGTTTTAACATCCATCTGCTCTAGTTCATAATCTAGGTTGACAAAAATTGACAACATGATTCTAATTGAAACATGCTTATCACTGGTGAAAAATCTCATTATAATCAACACCTTCTTTCTGTGAGAACCCCTTGGTTACTAGTCTAGCCTTGTATCTCTTTTCTTCTACTCCAGGAATTCCCTGCTTCAGCTTGAATATCCACTTACACCCCACCAATTTCTTGTTTTCTGGCATATCAATTAGATCCCACGTATGATTTTTCATTAGTGAACTCATTTCTTCTGATGCATCTTCTTTCCATTTTTCTTTGTCTTTACTTCTCATTGCTTCAGCATAACTCTTAGGTTCCTCTCCATATATTGATGGAGGCCTTGTATCCTGTCTTCTGCTTCTGTCTCTAGCCAATAGATAATCATCAAGATTTTGAGATCCTGTTCCTTCTGGCTCATTAAATTGAAGACCCTCAATCTCTTCTGATTTTTCTAACACCTCAGTCTCACTTTCTGATTATGTTCCTGATTCTGAGTCACTACTCACTGAAGCTCCACCTTGAGAAGTACCACCTAAACCTTCTGACACTTTAGCAAGTTCTTGCCTGAATGTTGATTCCTTTATGAACTTCTGTGTATCTTTATCTGACCTTATTTGATGTTCATTCTCTGCTCTTGAATTGACCATATCCTTGTTTATCTCATCTTCATAGAATACTACATTTCTTCTTGTAGTGCAATACCCATCTTCTAGTAGCCAAACTCTGTAGCCCTTGACACCAAAAGGATATCCAAGGAATACACCTTTTATAGCTCTTGGATTAGTCTTTCCTTGTACATTGTGAGCATAAGCTGAACACCCAAATCTTCTTAGGTTAGATAAATCCGGCTTTGCCCCTATCCATACTTCCTCTGGTAATCTGAACTTAATGCTTGAATTAGGAGTTCTGTTTATCAGATAAGCTGCAGTAGATGTGGCCTCTGCCCAAAACTCTTGACTTAATCTTGTCTCTGCAAGCATGCATCATACTTTATCCATGATGGTCCTGTTCTTTCTCTCTGAAACACCATTATGTTGAGGAGTATAAGTGCATGTCCTATGTCTCTTTATCCCTGCTTCTTTACATAGGTTATCAAACATTGAATTGCAGAATTCCAAACCATTATTTGTTCTTAGACATTTTAATTATTTCCTGTAGAATTCTCTGCTGATTCTTTCCACTCTTTAAACTTTGAGAATGCTTCATCTTTAGTCTTGAGGAAATAAACCCACACTTTCTTTGAGAAATCATCAATGAAACTTACAAAATACTTGCAGCATGCTAAGCTTTCTGGTGTAGTTGGAGAATCCCATAGGTCAGAATGTACATAATCAAGGATACCCTTAGTATTGTGTTTAGCTTTTAGGAAACTCAGCTGATGAGCTTTTCGTAAAGCACAACTCTCACAAAATCCCAGCTCCTTAACTTCTGACATGGGAATGTATTCTTGCTTTGCAAAATGTTTCATATTCTTGTGACTAGTATGACCAAGTTTGGAGTGCCATATTCTTGTCATCATATCAGCTGATTCTACAAAATTCACTTATGCTTCTTTAAATTTAGCTTGAAGGTAGTATAACCCTTCATCATATTTTCCAATGATTACTTTCTGGCCATCCTTGTAAAATTCGATAGTAAAATCTTCTCCACTGTACTTGCATCTTGCTTTCTCAAGCATTCCCTACGATATAAGATTTCTGCTTATATTAGGCATGTACCTTACATTAGTAAGTACTACTTCTGAACAATCTGGATTCACAATTTTCACCTTTCTAATGCCTTTTACTTCACTTTGTGTTATTTGCCTTTAAGACCTTAGCAGCTCCTTTTACTACCTCAAAGTCAAACATGAATTCTCTATTTGGAGTGATATGGAAGGTGCAACCAGAATCCATCACCCATTCACCTTTGTTATATTGAGTGCTAGCTGTAAGGATAAAAGGTTGAACTACCTCTGCCTCTAGCATAGAATCCTCTTTATATGTAGGACTAGCAAATAAGACCAGAGGTTGCCTAAGACCAGGTCCTACCTCTGTAACAATGTTAGCTGAAGATTCTGGTTTTCCTTTCTTTTCTCTATCAGGACATTCCCTTTTCCAATGCCCTTCCTTGCCACATATAAAGCACCCATACTTTTCTTTGTCTGTTTTATTCTTGTGCTTTTTACCTTTTCCCTTGCCTTTTCCATCACTCTTTCCTTTTCCTTTTCCCTTCTTCTTGTCACTTTTACTGTGATCAACAAACAGTCCTTACGTAGCCTGTTTACCTTTAAGTAAACCTTTCTCTTTTAACTTAGTTTCTTTTGAGTAATCTGCTGTTATGACTTCACTGACTGTAATAGTCTCTTTTCCTGGACCATACTGAAGTGTATGAAACAATTAGTCGTACAGGGGTGGAAGGCCTGAGAGAAATTGAATGACCTGATCTTCATCTGAAATGGTGATCTTGAGGCTTTCCATGTCTGCTATGAGATTTAGGGATACATCAACATTTTCTTCTATAGATTTATTCTCTTCCATCTTAAAACAAGAGAATCTTTTCTTTAGATGAATTCTGTTAGGTAGACACTTAGTATGATAATCCTTCTCTAGAGCTTTCCACATACCTAAGGCAGTTTTCTCATGCATAATATTTCTTAAGATAGAACGAGTTAGACATATATCTAAGAGGCTCCTTACTCAGAGATCCTTGTCAGCTTTCTTGGGATTAACCTTGATATCTTTTTCAGGTTTCTCTGATTCTTCCCCTTTTGTAGATTCAACTACTTCGTAATCTTCTTGAAGCACTGACAATAAGCCTTGAATCTCAATTTTACCTAGCATTCTGTATTTCCAGAGATGAAGTCTCCTTTGCCATCAAATCTTTTCATTTCAAATCTGCATAGAGTAGGATCCATGTTTGTTCTGTTTTACTTATGATTATTTCCTTTTGCAGGATGGTGGGATAGCAAACAGAGAGATTAAAACCTACGAAAACCTTTCAAGATCTCAAAAGACTCTTGACGATAAAGACAAACCAGATAAGTTTTCTTTACCTGAGATATTCTTGAGCTTGATCGCAATCAATCCTTAAACATGGATTTGCTCTGATACCACTTGTTGAGAATTTGATATATGATTGCGGTTAACTCCGATACTGAAGACCTAAGCTCAAGAACTTTGAATCTATTTGATTTGATTCTAATTTGTGTTTGATTTGTTTTGTAGGTACTTTAAAGAAACAACTCAAGATTTTGTTCACCCATTGTTCGACGAATCTACTCACTGGGAGTGGAACCAAACCACCATGAATCCATTAAGAGAGATGAGCTGAAAGCTCAAAATAATGGAAGTTACACAATAAGATGATACAAACGTGTATCACAAGAAACCTAAAACAAGATACTAACACAACAGATACGGCCTCCGATTCTTCAAGCCTGGTGAATCTCTGAATCTCAGGTAAATCTTTTATGACTCGAGCTCTTCGTCTTCTCTGTGAAAACTTCTTTCTCTCTCTCTCTGTATCAAACCATCGAAGAAGAAGATGAAGCTTAAAAGCTTATGTTAGTCTGTAAATCCGTTGTAACAGACTTTCAAATCTTATTTCAGGAAATGGGCTTCGCATAAACAAATGGCCCAGCTGGAGAAGAGGCTGGTAACAAGATAGCAGATGGGCTTCGCGACAGTCCAAGTGACTTAAGAAAACAGACCCACACCATCCTTCTGTTTCTAGACAGTTGCCTAATTCCATTCAACTCCTTGATTGTTCTTCTGCTAAGACCACACTTTCAAAAGTTGGTATTTGTTAGTGTCCTCAAACATCCATAAGAGACAACCAGATTCTACGAAGTATCCATCTTCGTAGTCCTTGCAGTTTTGTTAGCGCTCATCTTTTCATCTTAAATTTTCTCTTCCAATTATTAAACCGTTCATTAGATAAAATTAGGGTATTTGCTAGTTGTTGTGAATGATATTCAGACTCCACTAGTTTTCAAACAATAATTGTGGGCTTTGATTGCCGACATTAAAAAATATTATTTTATCGATTGTTAAATATAGGCGCGGNATAATTGTGGGCTTTGATTGCCGACATTAAAAAATATTATTTTATCGATTGTTAAATAGGCGCGCNAATATTATTTTATCGATTGTTAAATATAGGCGCGGAAACAACGTTTATGATTTTAAAATTGATTTGGCCAACTGCCAACGAAAGAGACCTTAGTTATACAACATGGCCATAGTACTATAAATTGATAAAAGTTTCCTACAATTTTTCTTAACAAAAGAAAACTAGAATATCACTTAAAACTTCACTACTAATAAAATTACGGTTATATCTCCAAAAAAGTGTTTTACAGGTAAATTTCTTATCATTTCAACTTATTTGTTTTGATTATATATTATATCTTGTCATTTATTTGCTTATTCTCTAACTAAGTTAAATGATTGCTGAATATAGGAAATAATGG
>OVBE01000371.1:0-52936 GCA_900406425.1 Iberis pinnata
TAATTAAACTTAGGAATTTGCTAGACTTAGGATTAGCACAAATCCGTGTTTATCACTTCTCCGAGAAATATTAGCCTTGTTGAAACCCAGATTGAAACCTTGATCAAAGACTCTTTGACTTTGGCTATTAACATAGCTCACTTCTTCTACATTTTCGGGCTCCTTGATAGCAAAGCAATTTGCTTCAATCTTCTCTACATCTTCAGCGAAACTGACACGTTTCTTGTTTTGGCTCTTGAGAAGTTGAGTAAGAAGTCATTTTACCTCTTAAGCTCAGAAGATTCTGAACTAGTTGACCTTACTCTTCGATCATAGTCAGGACTGTGATTACTATTGCTTTGAGCTAGATTGTCAATTAGTTGATAGACTTCATTTACAGGCTTGGTCATGAAGTCACCATTACTAACGGTATCAAGAGAGAGTTGATATTGTTGTTCCTTACCTCTATAGAAATTATTGAGAAGGTTCAGCTATGAGAATCCATGGTGAGGACAATCCCGAAGGTACTCCTTAAATCTATCCCGTGCCTCATAAAAAAATTCTACAGGACCTTATTGAAAATGAGAAATCTTGTTTCTCAGATTATTGGTCCTTGTAGAGGTGTAGAAGTGACTCAGAAACTTGGATTTGCACTCATCCCAAGTTTCTATAGAGTTTGCAGGCAGAGACTTTAACTATCTAAGAGCTCTATTAGCTAGAGAGTGATTGAAGAGCTTACAATGCATGAAGTCTTTGGAGATTCCATTGAGTTGAGTGGTGCTGCATATGTCCTCAAAGCTATCTATGTGATCCATAGGATGCTCGGTGGGTAAACCATGGGATTGGTTTTGCCTGAGCAACTAGATAAGCTTAAACGAGAACTGATTGTCATGTCTCTGAGGCTAGCGAGGATGTAGAGCATTCATCTTAGCGAGGAAAGCTTCAGGGTTGTTGAAGTCTCTAACTAGTACCATGTTTTGATGTAGTGGGCGATTTCTGACCTGTTCTGGTGTGTCTTGATTACCATTACCGCCCCCTTGTTGTTCTGGTGGCACTTAATTTTCGTTTGCTCCTCCTTCGAGGTTTATTAACTGATGTAGTCCTGCACCAGGAGGAAGAAATTTGTTGTTTGGGTCCACAGGATCAACCTGATTATGAATAACATTTTTAGCCATTGAGGTGGATGAGCTAGCGTTTCTCCGAGCTTTCCGGTTTAAGCGTTCTAACTTCGCGAGATCTTCGTTACTGAGGTTGAACAATTCGGATGATTTGTTAGATCTTCTATTCATGCACCTGATAGGCTCGGGATTTTAATTCCCAAAACTACACTACAGAGAACATATCTTTATAGAATAGTAAAGGGTCGAATTACTCAGAGACCAGATTTTGCGACTCTCGGTTAAGCGTTCGATTCAAGCTAAGACGGTAATAAAAAAGGGCGTCCGATTTTGAATGATTGTTAATTTAAAAGATAGTAAATTAAAATGGTTGTAAAGCAATTAAAGAAAGCGTTATGCAATAGGGAATTCCACAGGTATTCAGGTTTGAAGTTCAAGTTAACAATAGTTCTCAACTCAAAAGACAATAATAGACTAATCTTCTCCCAAATTCTTAGATATCTATGTTTGAATTACTACAAACAAACTCTCGCCGTATTTAGATAATTCAATGATGCATTGATTTCAGATTCGGTATGTTCATAAGCATCTAAGACAATACTTTCGCAAGCAGAGACACTTACTCATCTAGACTAGGTCAGGTTTTTTAAACATTACTTTTTAACGTTAGGATGAAACCATATACACACAAACATCATATACACATATACACACAACATAAAAACATCATATACCAACAAATCAACATCATCAAAATTCTAATTTTCCCTAAGCAAGGAACCCTAATCAATTTCCCTAAGCAAGGAACCCTAGTCAATTTCCCAAAATCCAACAATATACTCTGATTTTTTCCTAAACGAGAAAAAAATCTCTAACTTACCTTCGATTCACGAGTTTCCTTCAATAACCCACTAATTTTGAAGAGGAGATTCACCGGAGACTTCATTGCAGAGGACAAGACGCCTACATGAGAGTTTTTTCTCTTTTTAGAGATAAAATAATTCAAAAGAGAAACATAAATAAAAAAATAAAAAATAAAAAAACCATTCAAAAACTGATACATACATGTATCTTAACTATCTGAAAAGTCCTTAATTAAGGATCGATTCTTTTTGTTTATATCATTTTTTTTCTTTTCTAAAACCAAACTCTCAACATTATCTATCTCTAGTTAAAACCCGAGCTGATGTTATTTCTCCCTAGCTAGTCCAAATATGCATGTATGTAACCTTGGACTTGATCAGTGTAAATTTCAGTTTCTTTTTTTAATGGTTGAAAGAAATACTCGATAGAGAACTTTTGACATATAATTCCATAATGGCGGTAGTTACGTTGATGGTATTGCTTTGCTAATTACAATGGACATAGAAGTAGTAGTTAGAATTTATTGTAATTAGAGTAGAAGAACATTGAATTGTATTCCAAATTCAAGAGTTGTTGGGATAATAATTATGCTACATACATAATTTCACCTTTTATTAATTTACAATCTCAATATAATATAGATGAGTTTAATGAAATACCACAATAAATTCTTATTCCAAAAATACCAAATAAATATCTTTAAAGGACTTTAAAATTAATTTATTTGGGTTTGAGTTTATTATTTAGGTTTTGAGGTTTAACTTCTAGGGTTTGCGAACTAGTTTTCTTTTGTGTAAGGTTTAAAGTTAATTTTAGTTTTGTGGTATATATATTTTTTAAAATTTAATGTTATTTTTAAAAGAAATAATTTTTTGCCAAAAAGAAAAAAAATATTTAATGTATTTTTGAGAAAAAATAATTAAATGGTATTTTAAAGAATTGTCCATCTGACTATTGAAACACTTACTACCATTTTTTAATAAAGTAGTTACGGTTTCTAAAAAGTAAAAAAAAAAAATGTAAACCAACTAATCCAATAATATAATTTACCAAAAAAAAAAAAAAAACAAATCCCATATATAANGGTTGTAAATCTATATTTTGCAAGTAACCAAGTCCCGGACATTGGAATAGTGATATTATTTGTAGATCATATAAACAATCACCAATTATTGAATGGCTTTGCAATCATTTAACGTACAATGCATTTAGTATAGATCTCCGGAAACATTCTTTTCCTAAGGATGTTTCATATGGCACCATGTCAGGTGTGTTCCCTTAATGTATTTCCAAAGTTTAAAATAGATTTAACCAATTAACCAATTTTGATGAAATTAAAATTGATTAAAATATGATAGTTTAATATCTATTGTTTTATTTGTCGAGCCAAAAACAGATTTTAAAATATATTAGTTTACCTGTTAAAATATAATATATGATGCGTATAAATTTTATATATTAGTTTGTGTTTCAGTACTTTCTTACTTTTCGGTCTCCAAATGAACTAAAATTGTTGCGTGAGGTATTTTATTTAATTAGTGATTTATATTAGCCATCGCCATTTCATATATAATAATTTGGGTATCTAAAATTGTCGGACAATTATGAGTATGGGTCAGGTAAAGATAATTTGGATATCTTTTTTTTTTTTTTTGTCATTTGGATATCTAAAATTACTATTCAGAACGGAATTGTAAAAGTTTAAATTGAATAATTCGGATATTAGGTCGGACAAAGATAGCACTAATAGTTAAAATTACTATCCAGTTGTATAATAAAAAAAATATTAAAAATAAAGCATTATTAGGTTTGTTGATTACAAATCGGGTAATGACAAGTAATGATTAAGTACATTTGTCTAAGATTTATTTTAGATAATAGAGTGTAAAAATTTTGCGACATTATATTGTTTGCTTATAAAAATCTAATTATCAAATTGAAAAAACGAAAAATATGATATAAAATAATTGGTAATGTAATTTTTTACTTCTAATAGAATTTATATTTTCTTGATACAAAAAATTATTCATAAAAATAGTACTATTATTAGGTTTTCCAAATAATTTCATATTTAATTATTTAATGGGTTATTCAAGTATCCAAATAACTCCTATCCAACTCATATCTATTTTAAAATGTGTTTCTATCTAAACAGTTAGTTATTATTACATGTACCTAATCTTTATCAGTAAATTCAGATCGACTACATAAAAGGTCGGATTATCCCACCAGAAATGCTAAGCCATAATTTATATGTAATGAGTTTTAGATAGTTTGATAAAGACAATAGAATTTAAATTGTATATCTCATCACAGTAATTTAAGATTGTGTTTGTGTAGAAGAAAATTGAAAATTTTGCTAAATATATCTTTCAACTTTTGAATTATATATTTAAATACTATTTTTTTTTAAGAAATTTCAATTATGAATTAACAATATCAAATTCCCTTTTTTCAACTATAAATTAACAGCATAGCATATATATATTTTGTTCATTGATCAACTCTATTTTTTCATCCGGAAGCAACATCTTTGTCCAAAATTGTTTAACTGGATACAAAATAACCAAAAGATGCATCTTGAAGTAAATAATGTTTAGGATAGATTCATTTTACAGTAATTAAACAAAAGTCAAGCAGATTAACTTTATAAAAAAAAAACATATCACATAATAAAAAATATATGGGCAGACTTAACAGTAGAGTTAGATTTCATATTTGGAGACAAAGATGCATCAATCGCAGGCACGTATAATGGATAAGTGTCTTTTAGCATTTAGGAGGTTGAACCAAAGGACATATATGTTTAGCAATATTAATCAAAATGCAAGTTGTTATTGTTAAACTTTACCAAAAAAATATTATTGTTATAATAAGACTAATCTCACGTTTTGTTCTTCTTCTCCTACCATTTTCTCTATTTTAAATAAAAGAATATGTGACGACAAAAAATAATAATAAATAATAAAAGAATATGTAGGTGGGAAGAGTGGACGTTGGTATTGGCCATAACATATACCACTATCATAATGAGATATGTACTCGGTTAAATGTAGGTTAGCTTTGGTTAAAATGTTAGTTAGCATTAAACCAATTATGAATTTTGTATATAAAAAACTTTGTAATTCATTATTCGATTAACAAATGATAAAAAAATAAAAAAAAAAAGTTTCCCTCTTTTGATTTTGAGTTCAACACTCAATATGGTATCAGAACATTTCAAAAATTTTCCGCAAATCTTCATGTATCAAAGCTCATTGAGTTTTTGGATCTTCGATTGAGCTGAATTTTTCATCTTCTCTTCATTTTTTTCGATGAGTTTACCGATTTCAAGCTTACTTTCAACTGTTCTTGATCTCCTTTTTCATATGATGGTAATAACTCTTCGGATTATTACTGAAATCATTGTTCATATATTGAAATTCTTCTTTGTTTCTTTCTGTTTGTGTTGAATTCATCTTGAATTCACACATTTTTTTTTGCTTCTTGCAAATTTTTTATTCCTTTTGATCATTTCTTGCGATTTCTTTGAATCAATTTGATTCTTGTATCCGCCTATCATATTTGTGTAACGATGTCGATAAATTCCGATCATATTCCTTCTAAAGATGAACCATAAGTATAGAATCCGACTATCACGACTTCTTTGTCTGATCCAAACTCAAATCCTCTCTATGTTCATAGTGCGGACCACGCCGGTATTTCTCTAGTATCTGAAAAGCTAATAGGTCTAGGAAACTTTAGTTATTGGCATAGATCTATGTTGATGGCATTAGGAGCTAGGAACAAAGCATTTTTTGTAAATGGAAACTATCCAGAATTGAATGAGACTCATCCTCATTATGGATCTTGATGTCGTTGCAACAATATTGTATCTACGTGGATTGTGAATGATGTAGATAAGTCGATAGCTAAGAGTATTCTTGAATCAAGGTTTAAAAATTAGGTTAAACTCTGATCTTGCGGGTAAAATGCTAGAGTAATCTTAAGGAGAATTTCATATCTCTTTTTTTGGAGTAATTACATGGGTATTTATACTAGAAATACATGCTTAAAACCCTAATTACATGAATTAACCTAATGGGCCTCGAGCTAGAAAGCCCAGCTCGTCAGATCGGCACACCTAGGTTCTGGCCTTCTAAATCCCCTTTTTCTCCTTCAGCTCGGTGTCCATCTGGGCCTTCAGTCGAAATGGACTTTTGGGCAGGTGTTACACCTGGTATCAACAGTTAGTCCCCCCAGGTCGGCGATATTGTAACATGTCATCGATCGAGCTCTCATATTTAAAAGTTCATCTTGGCTAAGTGCATTTAATGCTTTGTAGCCTTTTGCGAATCGTTTTCGTAGGGGAAGCTAAAGAGTCACACCTTTATAGATTCCCACGCGCAATGATTTTGTTCCTCGGTAATCGTCGTCTTTCCAGGGTATAAATACCCCTCCATATCTTCATTCTCATACTTCACTTTTCATAATTTCTTCACAGGTAGAATCGCTCTCCCTTCTCTCTTCTTTTTCTCTCTAGAATTTTCAGCTCGGCGATGTATCTCTAATAGCTCGGTGACTTGCCTGATTTTAAACTATGTCCACCTCTCGGGTAAACCCTAATGAGTCTTCAGCTTCCCACGACGATATGAGTGTCGCCGACCTAGAGATAGCTCTTGAAGAACGAGCTCCTCGAGGGAATTGGGTTTCTCTCCGGACGACGAACTGACAGGTCTCGTGCCTACTAAATGTTCGGAAAAAAAAATTCTGGAACTCGTCCGAGATTTCCCCTTTTTCAACGGGATCTCGTTCCTGATTCCCAAACCACATGAATGACCTTGGGACTGTCCCCAAGGTTATGTATGCCTATATGAATCCCTTTTCAGGAATTGCCATGTTTGGCTCCCCCTGCCAAAGTTGCTGATCTCGTATTGCGCGAGACGGAAGATCGCCATTTCGCAGTATTCTGCTCCTTTAATTAGGCAAATGATAGCTCTGATGGCTCATGCTCATGAGTTTGGAGTGGAGCTCGGCGTCAGGTACCTGGAAAATATATCGTCGATTAACCCGATAGTGCAGAAGAGGACGAGGTTGAACACGGGCTTTGTCTACATCAACTTTAAACCTTAGTACAAGTTGATAATTGTAGGTACAGGAGACAAGATCCATGGTTGGAAAACAAGATATTTCTATTTGAAGGTTGTCCCAGAGTCCGTCAGTGACGTAGGAAGAATCCTGAAAAGGAAGTGGGCAGAAACCTTCGGTAGATACCACCTAGGACCGCCGAGCTGATACCTGTAAAATTTTGATGAATCTAACTCAGCTTTTGTTTTCATATGAAGAGCTACATTGTAACATTGGTCCCTTCCCGCCGAAATTCCTTGAAGACGTTGCAAGGTTTTGGGAGGCAGGAACCTATCACATTAATCAGTTCGATCTCGGACGTATCCAGCAGAGTATTATTAATTTGCATAAGTGCTCGCCTAACTGTGACTTGTCATTCTGTAGCCAGTTGGGATCTCAATATTTATCCTGTTAAGAAAATCAAAAGGATGGGTCGTCCAAAACCTATAGCGGATTATGCTGCCGAGCTAGGGAAATCAGCCTCTAGCTCGAAGAGGAAACTCAAGCAAACGTCTGGTTCTGCGGATAGCGAAGATCCTTGTCCTGCTCTGGTAACCAGAAAGAGGCACCAATCCAACTGGGATCGCGAGTCTCGCGAGGTGGTGGTAATTGACGAGACGGAAGAGCCGGGTTGAGATATTGTTCCAACTGAGGAGCAAAGCTCAAAAAGAGAGGTCCCTGTTGAGGGACAAACAGTAAACGAGAGTGTTCCTACTGGGGAACACCAACAACAAGAGAATGCTCCGAGCAACAGCAGGAAGTTCCTGCTGAGGAAGTCCCTGTTACCGATCCATCTGTTCCACCGCCTGCTCCTACTAGTGGAACTCCGACAGCCTCTCAGATGCTAGGAGAGATGACTAGGGAAATAGAGCCCGTAGATGGCAGTTTAGAAAACTTTTCTCAAGAGCTTCCACATCTTCTTGGAGCATGTGGTGATGATGAGGATGAGGAAAAGGAAAAGGAGGAGGAGGACGAAGCTGTGAATCCTCAAGATGTCAAGGGAGGAAGCTCCCAATCAGAGAGGCAGAACAACTCGCGAGCGATTTGGACATTCTCCTTCACGCACAAAGGCATGTCATTCTCGCAAGATAGGCAGGTATGTGCGGGTTTGGTGAATCGCCTCGGGGCCAACGGTCTGATCATTACTACAGTGGATCGGCTGATGGCACCTGAAATTTATAAACTTCTATCACGGCAAGCTTTCCAGGTAGATCCTCATCCTTATGTCTTTCTTGCTGGTAAAATCATATAGGTTCTAAGTTCTCTATTTGCTTGATGTGCAGAATTTGGTGACGACTAATGAGCTCGTCGCTTTTCATGAAAATAAGCTCTGAGCCTTGTCCAGCAATGAGGACGAGCTGGTCAGATTTTCAAAGCTGGTTGACTAGGGCAAGAAGCGCCTCGCCAAAGATCAGCTGAAAATGAACAAGCAGGATGAGGTGATTAAACAGCTGACAACCCACGTAGCTGCTGTGAAGAGGATGCTAAGTGAAACTGCAGCATCTGCTACCAACGATCTTTCCACTCTGAGGGCTGAGCTTCAAAACACGTAAGAGGTTGTCGTGATAGAGCTTGTCAATCAGCAAGTCATCTCGAGAAAACGGGTGCCGACTTCTTTGAGCTGCGAGAGGCTTATGCTGCCCTCGATAAATTAGATGAGAGCAAGATGAAAAGGCTCCGACTCTCTCGAGTTTCACAAGTTGCACTAATGCGGTGAGAGACTCAGGTTGAGTGTGCAACAAAGCTTGAGAAGCTTCGGCATCACGTGGAGGACCAAGAAAAGGCCGATCCCATTATTCCGGCGTATTCCCAAGCTAAGGGAACTCTGGACTGCGTGCGGATCATAGTGGCAGAAGGCGGCACTGTGCCTCCCGAGCTAATGGCAACGCTTGAGGCAGATGTTGCGAAGTACCAGGTGTAGTACAAAGAATTAGACATAACAGACGTGACACCTGAAGACTTCGTCTTCCGACCTTGATTTAATGAGCATGGTTTGAACCTAATTCGATCTGCTCCAGGAGGTTCGGACGTTCCTACTGAGGTCCACCCTGCTACTCCAGCGACGCCGAAAGTGTAGTTGTTCCTTTGGAGTAGCTTTCATAGTTTTCTTAGGATTGGGGTCGGTCTGTCTTGTACCTCTTGTGTTCCTTTGGGGTAGTAGTTGTTTTTTCTTAGGGTTAGGATCTGCCTTATATGTCGGCGGTTTTGCTGTTATTTTCATAAGGATATATGTTTCCAGATTTGTTCATCTGCTAGGTCGTTGTTATTTTCTTTGCAAACCTTTGTAGTGTTGGTACCTTTTGATAATGCAAATAGAGCTATGGCTAAGCGTATTCTTTTGCACAACACTCTATTTGTAAATTCTTATTTTAGTAAACATGCTTGTCTATGTTGACATTGAAATGAGAAAACTTTGATCTCGCTATGTCGGTTGGTTGTGAACCAGAGTTTGACTCTTTAATGTTATCAGAATATGGCTAAGGTATAAGTGAATGTTTCTCTAATCCTTGTGCAAACTGAACATCCACCCGATCAAAAACTGGAAGGAGGCAACCTGCAAATCGTCCCTTCCGACAAGTGATCTATCAACAAAAACTTTAGTTTTTTCAATACTCACGGTTGAAGTATGTGAGTCGGAACTCGGCTTTTAGGTGAGACTTATGCTCGAAAGTTGTAACTTTGCACACGCCCAATACTCGTCTTTAGGAGTACGTGAGTCGGAGCTCGGCTTTTTAAATGAAGACTTAAGCTCGAACGTTGTGGCTTTGCACGTGTTCAGTACCCATCTTTAGGAGTACGTGAGACAGATCTCGGCTTTGTTAATGGTCTTTGGAGCCATGATGAGAAAACTTTGATCTCGCCGACATCCCCATGTAGGCGCAGGGTATGTGCGAGTTGTAACTCGGCTTTTTTTCATAGTTTTTCGAGGTTTGTTTTTGTAAAGGTATAGTTGGTATAGTTAGGTATGTTAATACTGTGAAGGGCACCGAAACTGATTCGGAGATCGTTGAATGTGTGGTCAAAATAATTTTTATTAATTGAAATAGCTGCACCCAATGGGTTGCCTACGTACCCTGATAACAGGGATCAAGTCAGGTCATAGTTCACGGTACAAAAGGAACCTAAGAATAAAATATCTTAACTTTGATGGCATTCCAAGATTTTGGGATCGGCGTTCCATCTTTGGCTTTCAGTTCGTATACTCCAGGTTTGACTATCTTGGACACTTTGTAAGGACTTGCCCACCGAGCTCCTAGTTTGCCAGTATTTTCTTCTGTCGTGTTTGCGTAGATTCATTCGTAAGACCAAATTTCCCTCTTTGAATCTTCTCTGTTTGACGCCTTTGTTGTAATATCGCTTTGTGGCTTGTTGATAGGTGTTTATCCGATATAGTGCTCTGCCTCGTATCTCCTTGATGTCGTCAAGGGAATCAAAGAGCATTGCATTGTTAATGGATTTGTTTTATGGTAACTTATCACGGCGTAAACTGAATACTGCTGCTTTGGATGGTGCTAGGGCTTCAATTCCGTGGGCCAAGGAGAATGGTGTCTGATTGGTGGATTGTCAAGGTGTAGTTTGGTAGGACCATAAGACGCCATCCAGCTTGTCGACCTAGAGTCTTTTTTTAGAATCGAGGTGTTTCTTCAGTCCGTCAACTATGGATTTATTGATGGCTTCGGCTTGCCCATTTTCATGTGGATACCTCGGCGTAGAGTGGTTTAACCGGATGTTCCACCTGTAACATGAGCAACAAGTAAATTGTTAGTATAAAATGATATAGTTTATCGAGAGTGCGACTTGTTTGCCGTACACCTGTCGCAGAAAGCTTTTACTGTTTTTGCACCGAAATTGGTGCAGTTGTCCGTCATGATTTCGTACGAAATACCATGCCGGCAGATTATATTTTTCCATATGAAGTTCTGTACCTGCAATACTCATATAACATAGGTCGTTAATGACCATGTGTATAGGAATCACTATGCCAAACTGGGAGTTTGTGGTGTTTGGACGCGAAACCTATTTTGCCTTGACCGATGTATATGATTCTGCTTCAAGCCATTTGGTGAAGTAATCGGTCATCACCAGCAGAAATTTTTGTTTGTTCGTTGTGACCAAAAAAGGTCCCACCATGTCCATTCCCTACTTCGTGAATGGGTAGGGTCTTGCCGAAGCGTTTACCGGTTCGGTGGGAGCATGATTGGTTGGTCCATGTTGCCGACACATCTCGCATCATTTGTAAAACTCCTGGCTATCATGCAGCATCGTCGGCAAGTAGTGCACGTGCTTCTTTATGCGTAAAGCTAGGTAACGCCCGCAAGAATGACTTCCACCAGCTCCTTCATGGAGTTCGGCAAGGACTTGTTGGACATCGTCTTTGTTGATACACCGTAGTAGGATTCCAGAGGCAAATCATTTGTAGAGTTGCTCGTCAACGATGGTGTATCTTGCTGCTTTGACTCGAAGTCCTCGCGCTGCCCTTTTGTCTTTGGGTTCTTTTCCTGCAAGAATATAACCTTTTATCTCGGTGCACCAGTCGGGTTTGCTTTGCTGGTCCTGTTCTTGTTCAAAGGAAACTAGGTCGTCGATGGCCTTAGCCATCATGGTGGTGATGCTTGGTGAAATTATGTACTCCATATGAATGGTTCATTTCAGTTAAAGCTCGTTGGTGGATGCCATTTTGGCCAATGATTCGGTGAGCTGGTTCTCGTTCCTAGGAATTTTGGTAAGCTCAAAACCTTTGAACTCGCTTGCTTTCTCTTGAACCATTTGGTAGTATTGTAGCATCCGGTCGTTCTTTGCGGCATATTCTCCACTGAATTGGCTATTGACGAGTTGAGAGTCGCAAAAGGCATGTATGAGCAGAGCGCCGAGGTTCTTGGCGAGTCGCAGCCCTACTAACAGCGCTTTGTACTCTGCCTCGTTGTTGGACGCTTCAAATTTGAACCTGAAAGCCTGTTCAAGTACTTCTCCAGTGGGTGATTCGAGTCGAACGCCTGCACCTGACCCCTGCTTTCTTCTTGATCCATCAACATAAAGGTTCCATACGTTTGGTGGGGGTGTGGTATTTGCTTCAGGTGGGATTTCGGCTATGAAATCTGCAAGAACCTAGGACTTCGAACATGTTCGATTTTGATACTCCGCGTCGTATTTGCTAAGCTTGACTGCCCATTTGGTTAATCTTCCAGACTAGTTTGGGCTATGGAGGATAATGCGGAGTGGCTGGTTGCTGAGCACGACGACGGTATATGATTGGAAGTAAGATTGTAGTTTCCAAGCTGCGGATATTACTGCCAGGGCTATCTTTTCAATGGGTGGGTACCATGTTTCAGCGTCGTTTAGCGACTTGCTGACGTAGAAGATCGATTTCTGCTCCCCTTAGTTTTCCTTTACAAGGACGCCACTGACGGTGACCTTGGAGACTGCAATGTACAGGTAGAGGATCTTGCCGTCCTCTGGTTTGGCAAGTACAGGGGGCGTCTTTAGGTATAATTTGAGCTCGTCGAATGCGATCTGGCACTTTTGATCCCACTCAATGCACTTGTTTCCTTTGAGGATTTGATAGAAGGGTAAGCTCTTATCAGTAGACCAAGAGATGAATCTGTTCAGTGCGGTGATACGGCCTGTAAGATTTTGTACTTCCTTTTTCGTCCGTGGTGCTGGTAAGTTGAGGATGGATCCTATTTACTTGGGGTTTGCTTCAATCCCTCTTTTAGTTACAATGTATCCTAAGAATTCACCAGATGTGAATCTGAAGGTACACTTGGCCGGGTTGAGTTTCATTCCGTAGAGGTTGAGTGTTTCGAAGCATTTTTCTAGGTGTTGGATGTGATCATTGGCCTCGACGCATTTAACTAGCATATCGTCAATATAAACTACCATAGACATGCCGATCTCACTGGCGAACATTTTGTTCACCAGGAGTTGGTAGGTTGCTCCTGCATTTTTAAGTCCGAAAGGCATTACCTTGTAGCAGTAGATTCCCCTACCTGTGATAAAGGCCGTTTTTTCTTGATCTGCATGATGCATCATGATCTGGTTATACCCCGAAAATGCATCCATAAAAGACAAGAGTTTGTTGCCTTTCGTGGCTTCCACCAATCTGTTTATGTGAGGCAAGGGGAAATTATCTTTGGGACACGCCTTATTAAGCTCGGTGAAGTCAACGAATACGCACCACTTGCCGTTCTTCTCCTTAACGACGACTGGGTTGGCTAGCCACTCTGGGTATTTCACTTCGGCGATTGAACCAGCATTCATGAGTTTTTCTACCTCGTCATTAACTGCTTGAGAGCGTTCTGTTCCTAGCTTGTGACGTTTTTGCTTTATTGGTTTGTAGCTCGGGTCCACATTTAGCTCGTGACAAGTGATTGATGGGTCGATTCCCTTCATGTCGTCTATGGTCCAGGCGAAGGTACTGACGTTCTTCTTTAGTAGTTCGATTAGTTTAGCCTTGATATTTTCGTCCAGATCTTTCTCGATTCCTGTAGTTCGGCCCAGATGTTCGGTGTGAATACTGACTTGTTCGACCTTGTCGAGTTCTGACGTGGAGTTATAGGTCGGCAGTGGGCTTGTGGTTTTATCATATACCTGCGATGTTTGCGTACGTTGCTCTGTTATGAAGCAAGTCCGGGCTATGCGCTGATTTCCTCTAATCGTCCATGTTCCTCTATCGGTTGGGAATTTGATGCACTGGTGGTAGGTCGACACTGCTGCTTTCATGGAGTAAAGCCATGGTGTACCTAAGATTACATTGAACGCCGAGTCCTGTTCCATGACAACAAATTTGACCATTTGGGTTGACCCTCTGGCCTGAACAGGAAACTTGACCGTTCCGGTAGAAGAAACAGTTTCACCACTGAAGACAGTGAGTATTTTATTGCCGTCCTTGATCAGGTCGGCACTGATTCCCATGTTATCAAGCGTCCTTTTAAAAATGATATCCACCAAGCTACCTGTATCGATAAGTATTCTAGCTACCTTTGTGTTCGCAATGGCCAGCTCGATAACTAGAAAGTTGTTGTGAGGTTGGCTTAGTCCTTTTAGGTCGGCGTCCCTAAACTCAAGCGGTTGGGAGGTTGGTGTGATGTCAGTTTATTCTATTTTTGCAGTGACAGCTCGTCTTTGAGAGTTTTGGATAGATCTTACATAGTCGTTGCAGGAGGTTAAGCCACCCATGATCACGTTGACTCGTCTTCTTGGTAACGTTCCCTCTGTAGCTCGGTCATCCGGGCTACAATCTCGAGTTCGAGTGAGAGGTGCCATGTCGTCATTAGTATACGATCTCTTTTCTCGAACTGTGCTGACCTGGTGAGCTTTGTCCTTTGTGGTTGAGTTGTGCCATGAATTTCCGCCTCGTCGTCGATCGTTGTATCTGCTTCTGTTAGTGTTCATCTCACCGTTCAATAAGATAGCCTGTAAGTGGCGGCAATCTGCAGTTTTGTGCCTGGTTTATTTATGAAAATTACAGTAAGCTTCTGGATCGTCATCCAAAGGTTGGGGTTGGTATGAGGTTTTCCCACTTTTCGTGATCGCGTAGGTCGCGTGTCCCCGCCTATCTCTCGAATAGTGGTTCCTAGGTTCCCAAGAGATTTCATCTCTATCTCGGCTAGGTTTCGCGACGTGGTGTTTTTTAGACATCGCGGCGTGCTCTTCCTCTATTTCAATGAACTTGTTAGCGCAATGAAGCGCGTCTTCCAGTGTTTGCAGTGGATTGATGAGCAACTCATCCTTGAATCTTGACTTAAACCATAGGGCCTTTCGTAGAGCGGAAATCGCTCTTTCGTCGTTGATCACTATTCGAGCGACGACTCCCTTGAACCTGTCAATAAAATCTCTTAATGACTCGTCCTCTTGCTGAGACAATGTCCACAGGTTGGTAGTTGAAGCTTTCTTTGCGATGTACATTGAGTAGTGCTTGATGAACACGGTTGAAAGTTGTTGATAGTTCCAGGTTCCAAACGGGAGAACCAGTCCAGCGCCAATCCTGACAAGTTTTCCACAAAGAGTTGGCACAAACCTACATCTCGCTCTTCTGCAGAAAATTGAGCTCGTGCAATGGCGATTGTAAAGGCCGTTAAGTACTGAACCGGATCACTCCTGCCATCATATCCTGTAAATTTAATTTTGGCAGAGTGCCGAACTGAGACGTCAGTAACCCTCCTGAAGAATGGGGTCCTTTGCGTTTCTTATATAGTGCGAAGGATATCCGGGGCCGAGCTGGTGGCATGGTGTACTTGCAAACTCAAAATTTTCAGCTGTTCGCGAATGTTCCGCATTTCGGCATCTTCAGTTGTGCTTCTGAATCTAGTCATGTTTGTGTAATCAGGCCTACCTTGGTGCTCGTATGCTATCTCGGGTGTCTGATGAGATGCTCCGAATAGATCTCGGTTTACTGTGCGTACATCTCTTTCCTCGGCAGACGCGGTGATACCTTACAGTTGTGCCCTCAGGTTCTGGGACTCCGCTCTAAGTTTGTCGGTTTCTGCCTTATGATCTTTCATCTGATTTAGTAAATCCTGCATGGTGATTTCTGAGACCTCGTCTTCATGGTCAGATCCCATTATCTCGACTCGATCGTGTCTGTTTCCTGTATCGATGGTAGATCCATCTGGTCCTTTTTCAGCTGATCACGTGGTCATTACTTCGGTCGATTATTCCTGCAAAAAGAGATTACAAGATATTCTAGCTATTCCCCACAGACGGCGCCAACTGTTGAATCAAAGTTTAACAACTAGGTTAAACTATGTTCTTGTGGGTAAAAGGCTAGAGTAATCTTAAGGAGAATTTCATATCTTTTTTTGGAGTAATTACATGGGTATTTATACTAGAAATACATGCTTAAAACCATAATTACATGAATTAACCTAATGGGCCTCGAGCTGGAAAGCCCAGCTCCTCAGATCGGCCCACCTAGGTTCTGGCCTTCTAAATCCCCTTTTTCTCCTTCAGGTCGCTGTCCATATGGACATTCAGTCGAAATGGGCTTTTGGGCAGGTGCTACACCTTGTATCAACAAGTATCATGTATCTTGATACGGCTAGAAAAATATGGCTAGATCTTCATGATCAATTTAAACAGAGTGATGGTCCAAGGACAGCTGAGAATAAACAACAATTATATTCAGAGGTTCAGGGATCTAAGACTGATAGTGCTTATTATATTAGATTGAAGCAGCTTTAGGAAGAATTGAAAAATCATGAAAGTCCAATTACATATTGTTGTGGTCAAATGAATTGTGCAACTATCAAACAAGTTCAACATCGAGATGAAAAATATAGAGTTCTAAAGTTTCTCATGAGATTGAATGATTTTTTTACTTCTACAAGAGCACAAGTACTGATGATGGATCCCAAACCACCAATTACTAAAGTCTTCAATCTAGTTTCTCAAGAAGAACGGCAAAGATCAACGAAATCCACTAGCAATGTGGTTTTTCAAAAATCTGATATAGAATCTTCAACAAACTCTATTATGTTGGTGGTTGCTACTTACTGAAATAACAAGACTGGTAATCGTTCAATTTGTTCTCACTGTGGCAAATCTGATCATACCATAAATATATGCTACAAGTTACATGGATATCCAAAAGGATACAAGACATAAAGGGGGTATAAGTCTGGTTCATATCAGAATAATACCAAACCACATAATAAGCAAAACATTGCTAACATGGTTATTTAGGACAATGACGGAACCTCAATTCAGAATCAACAAGATGCTTCTTTGTCTCAGTTTACTCCTGACTTGATTCAACAGTTTCTAAGTGTTTTGCAGAATATTAATACCTCTCAAAATAGTATTTCTCAGATTTCAGGTAGCACATTTAATCATGTTGATGGGACAGTATTTGTTTCACAACCTCAACCCCATCTAACACCTGCTACAGTTACCTTTACCAACTTCAGTTTACTATCTTTTGTGGGAATTAGAGATACAAAAGTTAGTTGTCATGTTTGTTCTGGTTTTAATCTCTTTACCCAAACTGAATCCATAAGTAACACTTCAGTTAGTCTTCCTGATAGCACAATTATTTCTGTCACTAATTCTAGCACAATTGTTTAATCCAATTCTATGGTTATTAATTCAGTGTTATATGTGCCACTATTCAAGTTCAATTTGCTTAGTATAAGTGCTCTTACTAGGAATACTTCTCTGTGTGTTTTATTCTCTGCTGAAATTTGTTACATCTTGACTCATGATCTTGTTTAAAACCAGGAGCATACTCTGGACTTCATGATTGGGAAGGGTAACCTATCTCACAATCTATATGTCTTAGAGACTCCAGATTTCAAGCCGATTTCAAAAGACAAAACTCATGTTGTTTTTCAAATTTCCACAGAGACATGGCACAATAGACTTGATCATCCATCTCAAAATAAAGTTCAACTTATTTCAAAATATCTTTCAAATGATAAATCTACTCATGATTTTTTTGTAAAATATTTCTTTTAGCTAAAGAAAAACGTTTATCTTTTCCATCTCATAATCATATATCTAAGTTTCCTTTTGATTTGTTACACATAGATATATGGGGATCTTTTCATGTTCCAACTTATGATGGATATAGATATTTTCTAACAGTGGTTGATGATTGTACTAGATGTACTTGGATTTATCTTTTTCAAGATAAGAATTCGGTTTTCAACGTTTTTCCTGAATTTTTTGCTTACGTTGAAACACGATATAATGCAAAGATAAAAGCTATAAGGTCGAATAATGCCCCAGAACTTGCTTTCAATGATCTTGTTAAAGAGAAGGAATGATGCATTATTTTTCTTTCTCTTACACTCCACAATAAAATTATGTTGTGGAAAGAAAACATCAACATATTTTGAATGTGGCTCATTCTTTGTTGTTTCAATCTAAAATGCCTTTGATTTATTAGAGTGATTGTGTTAGGACAGCAATTCACTTGATTAATAGAACTCCTTCTCCATTACTGAACAATAAATCACCTTTTGAATTGATAGCTAATAAGATACATGGTTGCCTGCATCTAAGAGTCTTTGGTTGTTTATGCTTTGCTTATACTTTGTTGAAAGATAGAAATAAATTCACTCCTAGGGCTGAACTATGTGTCTTCTTATGATATCCTTAAGGTGTTAAAGGTTATAAAGTTTTGAATATAGAAACAAATAATATTTCGGTGGCTAGAAAGGTTGTGTTTCATGAAACAATTTTCCCTTTTTCAAAATTGCAGAATGAAAATGATTTGGATTTCTTTTATCATGTTGTTTTTCCTTTGCCAGTTCATGATTCTCCATTCCCTGTGTTTTTTATTTAGGCTTAGATTCTGTTCAAGATTCATTAGTTGATTATGATATTGATATCGTTATAGATGATATTGTTGAATGTGGTTCATTAGATATTCCGACACATATATCACCATTAGTCCATGTGCCATCAGGAAAAAATATTGCAATTCATAGACCAAAAAGGAAATCTAAGACTCCTGCTTATCTAGATCAATATCATCTTTTCTTTTTACAAATCTTTTTCCTGCTCATCCAACTCACACCACAACTTATCATATTTCTTCTGTTTTATCCTATGATAAATTTTCACCAAATTATCAACACTTTTTACTCTCCATAACCTCTGCTTCTCCACCCAAAACTTTTAAAGATGCTGTCAAATCTGCTGAATACAAAGAGGCTATGAAATCTGAAATAGATTCTCTAGATACTAAGGGTACTTGGTTAATGTGTGATCTACCTACAGAGAAACATCTTGTTGGCTGTAAATGAGTATTCACTATCAAATATAATCCTGACGATAGCATAGGGAGATATAAAGCACGTTTAATAACCAAAAGATACACAAAACTTGAAGGATTGGATTATTTGGATATTTTCTCACATGTGGGAAAGATGGGTACTTTCAGAGTTTTACTTAGTTTAGCAAAAAATTAGTCTATATCATAGTTTGAATGGTGAAATAAATGAAGAGATATACATAACATGTTGCTCAGTTTAAGACTCATCTTCAATTTGTTTTCAAACTAAGAGATCTCGGGCATGCAAAGTATTACTTAGGCTTTGAGATTGCAAGGAATGAGACTGGAATTTATATAAATCATAGGAAATACACTCTGGAATTGTTTGAAGATGCAGGATATCTTGGATGCAAGCATGTCAATGTACCAATGGATCTGAATCTCAGACTATCTGCTCATGATGGTGATCCATTATCAGATGTTACTGCATACAGACGCATAGTTGGCCGATTGCTTTACTTGACACACAAAAGACCTGATATCACTTATGCAGTTCATAAGTTGAGTCAGTTCATGTCTTCTCCGTGCACACCTCATCTTCAGGCTGCACAAAGGATTTTATGTGATCTCAAGAATGATCCAGCACAAGTTTTATTTTATCTTGCTAATTCACCACTAAAGTTGACTGCTTTTTCAGATGCAGATTGGGCTTCTTGCCCAAATTCCAGGAAGTCAACGACTGGATAATGTGTTTTCCTTGTTGAATCATTATTCTTTTGAAGAGCTAAGAAGCAGTCCACAGTCTCACTGAGTAGTTCAGAGTCTGAGTATATAGCTATGGCAGATGTTACTTGTGAATTAGTTTGGTTATCTTCATTATTAACATATTTGGGTTATTCAACACCTGCTCCAGCGATTCTTTTCAGTGATAATCAATATGCACTACACATACCTTCAAATCTGGTGTTCCATGAATGCACCAAACACATAGAGATTGATTGTCATGCTTTCCAAGAGAAAGTCCAATCTAGTTTTATGAAGACTCTACATATGAAATATGATAACCAATTGGCTGATTTGATGACAAAACCGGTTCAACCTGGTCTTCTCAAGCATTTGTTGTCCATGATAGGAATTCACAAGTTGTTCCTTCCATCTTGAGGGGAGGGTATTGAGATATGTACTCTTTTAATGTTGGTTAGCTTTGGTTAAAGTGTTAGTTAGCATTAAAACAATTATGAAATCTGTAATACATTGTTTGATTAACACATAATAAAATCTTTTCCCTCTTTTGATCTTGGGCTCAACACTCAATAATCACTAAAAAATAGGTTCTAAATAAAACTTAATTTAAATTTTTTATGTTATTTTCTCAACAAAACAATATATTAGATTAAAGGATATCCACAACGGGTACTGATCCATGACGAGAAAGTTACAATCCCTCAAGGGAAACTTGGTATCATCCATAGATGAAAATACTATTGCTCTACTAAGATAAATAGTTCCTACAAGTGGAGCGCTAAAAGTATATATAAACCATCTACAAAGAGACATTGCCTGTGTATCCCTAAATAACGGTAGATAACTGAGGTGGGAGAGTAGCATAGGAAACGGATTCCCGAGAAATCATCCCCTAAGACCTAATAAACTAAACATGATGAAATTATTGAGACACAAAAAGAAAATATATAAGAAAAGACAAATCCATAATTGATGAAAGGCCCAAACTGTGTCCCAAAAGGTTGAAACGAAACCTAAGCGAACAACTCCAATCAGCTCGTTGTCGCCAAAACGCCAAACCTGTGACACCGAGCCTGCACTAGCAGACTACCATGCTTCCAAAATGATGCATGCAATGTTGCATGCTACGAGAACAAAAGGAATGCATCTAAAGCGCACCTGGAGTGGTCTGATGCAACCACATGCATCACCAAAAGAAATCGATAGCAAGAGTAGAACCGTCATAAGAAAAATATGACTATAGGCGCATGTCAATCCCAAGTTGTCTTGATCTGAGCAAGAAGGCGGTGGTAGGCCAACGAAGAAGAAACGTGGAACTAATGGCCGAGGTAGGCAGAGAAAATGACAGGGACGCCTCGAGGTGAGTACGCGACATACATAGACTTCTGCTTCCCAAAATATCTGCTTCCCAAAAACATAATGTTTGATGTTTAATGATTCTATGCACTAAATAACTAAAACTTCGGGAGATGACGCATTAATTGTGGATTATTCTGGAAAGATTATATCTAGAAGATAATCTCAACGAAAAAAATTTATCAAAAAGATATTCAGACTGAGATAATCATAAAAGATGAATCTCTTAGAAGAAAATAGTGTTAGATTATTGTTCGGGAGTCCTAGATCGTATAATGGTTTTTATATTTATAGGGATCTAAGTGATACAGAAAAAGTTAACACTAAGATCCGAATTTGTAAGGTTTTACTAAAAGGCTCTGAAACTAATAAAGCTAAAAATGGGTGTTATTGCTTCTTCTTGAAAGATATGAGTGAGAGTAGGCTAAAAAGTGCTAAATTTATAAGAATCAATCTGAGATAGTTTAGAATTGAGTAGATTCACTTTAAATGTGAATCTTTTGTTAAAAGATAACTTAACAAAATATAGTTAAGTGATTAAACTCGACGCGCCTCAAGTTTATATTATTGGATGTTTTCTAGCTTTTTCAAGTACTAAGATCTTTTATCATTAGACTATGAAAATCTTAGCCTAAATTGTAATATTAGTTTTGTTCTTTTACTTATAGGCGGCGATAATTTAAAAACATTATATTTTTCAAGGATTTGACATAATTGTTTATGATAAAAGAAAAAGAACGGCATATTTGGTGTATCCGATCTTCAAAAAATGGTTAAACTCAACTATTATGTTAGTGGTCATCGTGCAAAACATACTATCTTTCAGCAACCATCATCGTTTGTTCACATGAAAAATGGTTGGAACGTTAGTTGTAAATAGAGAGGATCCATGGAAGAGTATCATCAGCCTCAACACAATCATGATACTATAGAAGATATATTCATATCTTTAGTTCGTTATGATTTAGTATCTTAACTTAATATCTTAACCTTTTCTGATACATAGCTTCAGCTAACTGTCAATATTTTCTATAGTGTATAAATACCTTTATATCGTCTTCTATTGAGTTAATGAGAATTATTTTTATGATTTGAATCCTCTACATGGTATCAAGAGCTTTTCTTTCCCAAAACAATAAAAAAAATCTAATCATGTCTTCTCCTTCTGATTTCGTCCCACCAACAACTACTCTTGTTACTGTTAATATGCAAAATATCCCAAAATTGTCCTATGCCAATCACTTGACATGGAGTATTCAAGTTAAAGCACTTCTAAAAGGATATGATTTAATCAAATACATTGATAACGCACATCAACCACCATCCAAGACAACTCAGATCAACAACAAAGAAGAAGAAAATCCAGCTTACATATTCTGGAATCGTCAGGATTGCCTGATCTATAGTGCCCTTATGGGCTCCATTGAGTTAGCACAACAGCCATTAATCGCCACAGCCACATCTTCTCTTGATGTGTGGAATCTTCTTGCTGCTACATATGCGAAACCAACTCGAGGACAGATCAAACAGCTGAAGAATCAACTCCGACAATGCACCAAGGGAACCAAAACCATTGATGAGTATATGCAACTTTTCAAAACTAAGGTTGATGCCTTATCTCTTCTCGGAAGTTCTGTTGATGGAGAGGACTTGACTGATTTCATTCTTTTAGGACTTACAGATGACTACAAACCTGTCATCACATTTTTCCAAAGCTGTGACAATCCAATATCGTTTGCTGAACTTCATGAAAAATTAATCACTCATGAACTTGATTTGTTATCTCAGATCTCTCACACTCCTTAGGGTCCATTCACAGTGAATGCAGTTCGGGAAAGAATCATATGGAAGTCCAACACCAACTCCTCTGCATGCAATCAATCCTATGCACGACAGAACAATAACAATCGCCAATCTTATCTGTACCTTGGCAAATGTCAAGCTTGTGGAACTCAGGGACATCGCGCCAACAAGTGTCCCTTGTTTTGTCTCACCTCACAATCTGATGGCTCACATCAACAGTCGTAGGCTTATCACATTGGTTGTTCTAACTCTGATGCACCATCGTGGTTGATGGATAGTGGTGCTTCTCACCACATCACTTCTGATCTTGCAAATTTGTCACTACATTCTCCCTACACTGGTGGTGAAGATGTTGTTGTCGCGGATGGTAAACATCTTCAAATAACACATTCTGGTTCATCCTCACTCTCTACATATGATCATACTCTCAATTTTCATAATGTGTTAAGATTCCATGTTGTGTCCACAAATCTTCAATCAGTTAAACGCTTGTGCACTGACAATGATGTTTCTGTAGAATTTTTCCCTAATGTGTTTCAGGTGAAGGATCTCAGCTCGGGGGCACCACTAATGACCGGAATATCGGATGATGATGGAAGCTATCAGTGACCGAGTCACAGATCTCCATCGCTTATTATTTTTTCAGCTTTTGTCAAGTGCAATCTCTTCACTTGGCACTCTAGACTAGGTCATCCTGCTTTACCAGTTTTAAAAACTATTGTTTCTCAAGCTTTGCTTCATGTTTCAACATCTATTTCTACTCTTCATTGCAATGATTGTTCAGTTAATAAATCGCATAAAAAAAAATTTTGCTCAATCATCTCTTAAAATGACCAAACCTCTTCAACTTATGTTTTATGATGTGTGGACATCACCAGTCCATTTGGTTGATGGATTTAAATATTATATGATTTTAATTGATCATTTTAATCACTATATTTGGCTTTATCCGATGAAAAATAAGTCTAATGTCAAACAGATTTTTATTCGATGGAAACCTCTTCTTGAAAACAGATTTGGTCATAAATTTATTTTTTATACACAGAAAATGGAGGTGAGTATATTGCACTTGCCGAATTCCTTGAAATTAATGGAGTCTCTCACTTGACAACACCACCACATACTCCAGAACATTTTTGCGGAGAGACGACATCGCCACATTGTTAAAACTGGTCTTGTCCTTCTCACTCATGCTTCTTTACCTATCCCTTATTGGAGCTATTTTTTCTACTGTTGATTTTCTAATTAATAGGATGCCATCTACTACTCTCTCTGCCTCTAATTCTTATCGGCTTTTATTTCTACACTCGTCTTTGCGTCTTTGGTTGTCTCTGTTATCCGTGGCTTAGACCATACGCTCAGCATAAGCTTGTTCCTCGCTCTTCTCCATGCATGTTCCTTGGGTATTCTATTTCCCATTCAGCTTATATTTGTTTTGAACCACTCTCTAATCGCATGTTCATTTCTAGACATGTTAAGTTTGTCGAAATTTTTTTTCCATTTGCTACAACTCCTACCTCTCCTATCTCTTAAACAGCTCCTTTATCTACTCAATCTCAGCCACAAATCAAACCTCTTGTGACTCTGCCTCTGGTACTTCCACACACTGTTCAACCCCAAGGTTTGGATCCTTTACCGCCTATTGTGCCTCAACCTCAAGAACCGATTGAGTCTTAAAGTTCATCCTCTGTCAACAGTCAAAACACACAACAAGAGCTCAACACTCACTCTATGGTGACTTGTGCTAAAAACAATACTGTGAAACCAAACACTAAATATTCTATGGTTGTGTTTGTGCAGGAAATTTTGAATATTGAGCCAACCTCAGCTGCTCAAACACGTAAGATCATCATTTGAGAGATGCAATGAGTGAAGAATTTAATGCTCAATTGCGCAACCACACATGGGATCTCGTACCTTTTGATGCCAAGCTGAATCTTGTGGGAAATAAATGGGTCTTTCAGACCAAATACAAACCTGATGGTAGTGTGGATTGGTTCAAAGCTCACTTAGTTGCAAAAGGGTTTCATCAAAGGCATGGAATAAACTATCATGAAACCTTCAGTCCGGTCATAAAGCCAACAACCATTTGCACCATTTTTGGACTTATTGTGTCTCGATACTGGAAACTGCATCAATTAGATGTGAATCATGCTTTTCTACAAGGGAATCTTTCTGGTGATGTATATATGTCTCAGCCCATTGGAGTCATTGACAAGGAAAATACAAATCACATCTGCAAACTTCGAAAAGCCTTGTATGGGCTCAAACAAGCGTCACGTGCGTGGTATCTTGAGTTGAAGAAATTTCTTATGCAATATGGCTTCAAGAACTCTCAAGCCAATGCCTCACTCTTCATATTCCACTCTAATGGTGTTCGAATTTACACTCTAGTTTATGTCGATGACATAGTCATTACGGGTAATGTTTCCTTGCTTGTTCATAAGTTTATTGCTTGCCTTGGCTCTCGGTTCTCTCTCAAGGACCTAGGTGAACTCAATTACTTTCTGGGGCTTAAAGTTACATGCTCTGAGTCTATTCTTCTTCTCACTCAACGAGAGTACATCACTGACCTGCTCAATAGATATAATATGGGATCTGCTAAATCAGTAGCTACGCCTATGATGACAAACAATTCATTTCAGCTCAACTCATGTACTAAGCTCACCGATGGCTCATCTTATCGTGTGTTGCTGGGCAGTCTTCAGTATCTTCATTTTACACGACCAGACATTGCATTTGCAGTGAATAAATTAGCTCAATTTATGCACTGTCTAAGTGAGTTACATTGGATAGCGGCTAAGAGGATTCTTCTATACTTGCTTGGTACAAAGGACCGTGGGATCTTTTTCTCTAGACAGAATGTTGAGTCACTTCACGCTTTTTCATATGCAAATTGGACTGGGAATAATGATTATACGTCAACCCATTCTCACATTGTTTACCTCGGATCTTACCCTATTTCTTGGTCATCGAAGAAACAATGAATGGTTGCACGATCTTCTACGGAAGCCGAGTATAGAGCAGTGGCTGCTACAGCTACTAAATTGTATTGGATTCTCTCTTTGTTGCAGGAACTTGACGTTTCTTCCACAACAACTCTAACCATCTATTGCGATAACATTGAAGCTACATATTTATGTGCAAATACGGCGTTTCACTCTCGAAGGAAACATGTGGCTCTAGACTTTCATTTCTTTCGAGAACTTGTGCAACAACGTGTTCTTCGTGTCTCTCATGTCACTTCGAAGGACCAGCTTGATGATGCCTTAACGAAGCCCGTATCACGGACACTCCTTAATTCCCATTTAGACAAGATTGGGCTTTCTAGCAGACGCTCATCTTGCGGGGGCATATAGAAGATATATTCATATCTTTAGTTTGTTATGATTTAGTATCCTAACTTAATATCTTAACCTCTTCTAATACATAGCTTCAGCTAATTGTCAATATCTTCTGTACAATATAAATAACTTTGTATTGTCTTCTATTAAGTTAATGAGAATTATCTTTATCATTCTAAGTTTCTACAAAAACATAAAACACCAAAAAAGAAACGAGTTTGTAAACGATTCGATGTTCTATAATAGTCGAATGTAAAAATTGTTTTTCCTATAATAATTCAATGTTGTGAGATAAAAGAAGAGTCTTCAAATCCGAACAAATGGTATCAGAGCGAGGTTAATGTTTGATCAATCATTAGAAATTTTAGATCTTTCTAAAGGTTTATCGAAATGCAAAATTTAGTAACATGGGTAGGTTCATATCATTGAGAAGAGTGATTTACTATATCTGAATGATAAAACAATGACTATAATAACCATCACATATCATCGTAAAAGTGGGGGAAAAAATGTAGACGCTTGCAAAATAATTTCAAATTGTTAAAAATTTTGCAATTTAGTCCTCCAAATTTTGGCAAAGTACAAATTTCACCTTAAAATTTTTTTAGTACCCAGGTGTGTGCACGAAACCATTTGACCGTTCCGGACGCAAGTGTTTTATTCATATTTCTAAATTCCACTACGATTTTTCAGTTGTTAAATGAAATCTTCAACATGATTCCACTCATAATTATCTTTCTAAGAATATAAAATATTACAAATACGTTTGAGCAAAAAATTACAAATAATTGGAGAAACATTGTTGAATTGAAACTCTAATTAGCAGTTACATCATTTTGCTACTGTTGGGGTTTTACTATTCGGCAGAGACTAGTGGAATTCAAAGTTGAACGAGTAGTTTTAACAAGCAACTCAACTCAACACAACATCATATTATGTACAAATCTTTATTCTCTTGAGATATTGATTCAAAAGCAATTAGCCATGTGCTTAAATTCAATAAACAGTATATAAGCAAGGAAATTTTCACTATGATTAAATATCTCTATGGTCAAGTTCTACGATTATTATTTATCTTCTTGTCTCCGTTATTGTCTAATCTTGCTTTCCTTAATCATCGCTGGCATACCAAAATAAAAATCAGTAAGAGAAATCTATGGGTTTTAACAATAAGGGTAGGAGAATCTTGTATTCGTGGATCTCATGGTACGTACATTTCTTCATTAGGTTGTTTAGTAGGGAGAGACAAGGAAACAAATGCTACAATATATAATGAAACATGACAGAAGAGAAATTATGATAAACAAAACAATTTTAATCACCCAAATGATTAAAATGGATCATTAAGATTATGAAAAAATGACACAATACCAGAATGTTGACCACCTGTATATCTTCTTCCTCGTTGTCCTCTGTTTTTTTGTCCCATCAATCATTTGCTTTACAATTCAACTGAAAATTTCACAATACTCTGCACTTGGCTACTCAGTGTTCAAACATAACATGAAATCAAAGATTTTTTTGCAAAGACAGAGAAAAGATAACATCTTTCGTCAGATTCTCTGCTTGATTTACCTCGAGCCGGTGTGCTTAATTGTCAAAGCAATAATATTAGCTTATACCTTGAGGCTCAAGCAGCAACCCAGGGCAAGAACAGTAATCAATAATAGCATTCACAGTAATTCATAACAGTAAAAATTGACACCATAGGAAAAGGAATATAAACACAGCAAAGAATTTCACCCGACTATACTTAATCAAGTGTTTATGACACAATTTATAAATCTCATGTGACAAGATATCACCAACGTAGATGATAAATCACTGCTTGTTCCTTAAGCAATAATTGATCGTTTTCATATATCGTATTGGGAGCAAAACAGCTTCAAAAATGAAACAAGGACTTGCACAAAAAGAAGAAAGTAGGTAAAGCTCAAGTAGAGATACCACTTAGGCAGCCACCAAGCCTTGTTCTTTAGCTTTTTTCAGCCATTTCAAGGTAGTTTCAAGTGTAGAGTACGCAGAAGCATCAGTCAAACTCTTGCTATCAACTGCATAATCAAAAACTTCATAAGCCTCTGCGACCTTGCCACATCTAACCAGAGTTCTCACAAGCGTCGCATAAGCATCGTTCTCAAGTTTAACACCGCGTGATTTCATCAATCCATAAAACTCAATCCCTTTGTCCAGTAACCTCGCCTTGCACAATCCATAAAGCAAAGTATTATATGTGCAAGAGTTTGGATCACAATCTTTAGCTTCCATTTCTTCTAACAAACTCAACGCACCTAAAGCATCACCTTTTCTACACATGCCAGTCATTAAAGATGTGTATGTGATAGCATCTGGCTCATAACCTGCTTCAAACATAGTTTTCAAATACTTTCTAGCTTCCTCAACTCTACCCGATTTCGACAATCCAAATATCAAAGTATTGTAAGTAACAAGATCTGGCTCAACACCTTCCTCCTTCATTTTCTTATAAACACTAATCGCCTCGCTCCCTTTGCTCATTGTGCAATAGCCTTTCATAATAGTGTTATAGACAAAACAATCCGGCTTAAACCCATCATTACTTAGAGCACTAACTAGTCTCATTGCCTCCCTCAAATTCTTAGAATTACAAACATTATCAATCAAGATAGTGTAGCTGATAAGGTCTGGTTTCACTTGGAAAGAATCCTTCATTTCATCCATGAATTCGTAAACAGCACTCAATGATCCAGACTTGCATAAATGCTTGAGAAGAAAGTTATATGTATATGTATCTGGAGGCGAGTGTTTCTCTGACAGCTCCTTCACCAAATCCTTAGCTTCACTGATCCGACCTGATTCGCAGAGAGATCGGATCGCAATATCGGTTGTTGCTTGATTAGGCTCACATCCATTATTCACCATGAGGTTGAGAACTCGATGAACGTTCGAAAGAGATGAATCAGGATCTCTGCAAGCGTGAGAGAGCAAGATATGAAAAGTAGAAGGCTCTGGTGAGAAATCAGGCTGAGATTTCAGAATGTGCTGAAACAATTTCACCGTATCGTCTACGGCGGCGATTGAGGCGTAGGATTGTAGAACGGAGTTGTGGAATCTGAGATCGAGCGGGATTCTCGAAGTTGAAGCGATCGAATTAAAGAGGATTTTAGCGTCTGATAAACTCGGTGACTTGAATGGATTCCTTAAGGGCTCACGAGAACCTAATGGATTCTGTGGAAGTTTAGCAGATTCTCTACCAAGAAAATCCCGCGGCGGCGCTGAAGGAGATATCGTGGGTTTCTTAACCAATTGCGTTGACGTCATAGACCGAAAAGACGCCGGAATTTTCCCCATTTTCTCTCTTTTCCGTTTTCCTTCGATCCTCTGAGTCTGAAGGATTTAGGGTTCTTGCAGAGGTTTTGCGACTCTGTCAATTGAACAGAAGGCGCATGGTAGTCAGACTCACACTTCAGTGCGCACGTTAGCTGAAAAACCCGTAGAAATACATTTGGTGCTATTGGGCTTTAAAAAAGTTAGCCCAAATTCAGTGGGTAGACAAAAACCCTAGAAACAACAGTTTACTTTCTCAAACTTTTGTTTACTTTCTGTACAAGTTTGTAGACAAAAACCCCAGAAACAACGGTTGTACAAAAACACTAAGAACAAAAAATCTTTGGAGACTAATGAAAAAGATTCTTCTCTGTTTTGTTGAAATTACAAATTACGAACTTCAAGCTTTTTGTTAATTCTATAGCACTTAATGCAGAAATCCATCCTTAAGAAACAAACACCAGAGTTTTAATTTTCTATATCAATTGACTAATAACAAATTCTAGAATTAGGGGCGTTGTTGGATTATGATATAGGAAAAGTATAAGGACACGTGGAAAGAGTTCAGTGGTCCATTCAAGAATTTGTTGAAAGTGATTAACGGCTTAACTGTCGAAACAGAGAAGAACAAAGTTTGTGTGCAACTTTAAAAGGAAGAAGTATTGTTTCTTTTCAATTCATTCAAGATTAAAAAGTCATTGTAGACTCTCTCTCTAGTTTTCTGGTAGTTCTTAGTTTGTTCTTAGCTCAAGATTGTTTTAGAGTGGTTTCATAGTAAACTCTATACATTTGAGTAAGAGGTTTGTGTTTGTCTTGAACATTAATCTCTGTTGAATTCAATACACGGTTAGTTTGTACCAAACCTGTTCAAGACAAACACAAACCTCTTACTCAAATGTATAGAGTTTACCATGAAACCACTCTAAAACAATATTGGGCTAAGAACTACCAGAAAACTAGAGAGAGAGTCTACAATGACATTTTTATCTTGAATGAATTAAAAAGAAACAATACTTCTTCCTCTTAAAGTTGCACACAAACTTTGTTCTTCTCTGTTTCGACAGTTAGGCCGTTAATCACCTTCAACAAACTCTTGAATGGACCACTGAACTCTTTCCACGTGTCCTTATACTTTTCCTATATCAGTTTAGTGATTTGAACTCAATTTTATTAGAAAATCTTCATCAAGGGGTTCTTCATGAACTTCTCACAAAAGAAAAAGAAAACATTAAAAAAAATTAAGAGAGAGGTGAGAATTTCTCATTTGAGAAACTTTGAAAAACTCTACAAGTTTCCTCTTTTAATTATGTAATTAAATTAATATGATTTTATGTAAAATTAAATTATCAATATTTTTTATCATTTTTTTGGTGGCAAACAGGAGAAAATCTCTCCCAATTTATTTTAAAAATATATAAATCTAAACAATCATCCAAGAACGTGTCGCGAATGACCTATGCCTACCATATCTTCATGAATAATAATATCAACACAAGAAGGACTAATACTCAAATAATGGTACTCAAATGGTAAAGAAAAAGCATAGTTAGCTAAACCATCTGCAAGACGGTTAGCTTCCATATACACGTGTGAAATTCGGACTACCCAAACCCGTGATAATAAGTCATAGCACAGACAATTTAATATTTTTCTTTTTTTGGATTAAATGTTAAATTTATTAATCAAACTATAAGAGGTTCATATGTACAATGATTGAAGAAGATTAGCTGGAAATCTGAGAAAGCTGAGGCCTTAGGTGTGGAGTGTGCAGTTTAATATTTTCATCATTTTGTTACTAGACATTCTTCTTTTTCTATATATTAAAATTATCTTTCACTAAATATTGTATAAATATATCAATATTATATTATTGAGATATTTAATGAGTATCTCATAAATGGAGGTAAATTTTATTGTGGAGTTCTAAATTTAAAATATATTAGAAATATTATTAAAATATTGGTGAGATACTTTGTGGATGGAGATGCCGTTAGAATTAGAGCTAACTTCACTAGCCCCTCAACTTTGTCCATCCAAATTTTTTTTCCTTGAACTTTGGAGCTCCTTAATTTCCTACGTGAATTTATGTTGCTCTTTATCCAACCCCGTCAACTATTCATTCTCATCATTTTACCCCAACAATTTAGAACACTAATTTGTGATTTAAATTATAAAAAGCGTTAAAAAAATTATATTTTGGTTTAAACCAATAAATCTTGCGTTAAAATAATTTTAACATTAAATCTTACGTAAAATATTTTTAATATTACTTATAAACTAATACAAAAAAATATTTTAAAATCGATTAAAATAATAAATTAAATATTCTATTTTTAATATTAAAAATATTTTAATTTAATTTATTATTTTAAAATATTAAAATATTATAAAATATTTAATATTATAAAATAATATTATAAATTAAATATTCTATTTCTAATAATAAAACTGTTTTAATTTAATTTATTATTTTGAAAATTATAATATTATAAAAATATTTTTTGTATTAGTTTAAAAGTAATATTAAAAATATGTTAACGTAAGATTTATTGGATTAAATCAAAACGCGATTTATTATCGTTCGTATAATTTAAATCGCAAATTAGTGCTCTAAATTACATGGGGCAAAACTGATGAAAACGAATAGTTGAGGGGTCGGATAAGGAGCAATATAAGTTCAGGTGAGAAATTAAGAAGCTCCAAAGTTCAGGGGAGAAAAAATTGGATGGACAAAGTTGAGGGAGGCTAGTGAAGTGAGCCCTTAAATTTATAATATAATGTTACTCAATAGTTAATTTCAATTCTTATTTTTATATTATGCATTTGAAATTCATTCATTAATATAGTTTGAATTCTTGTATTATTCAATGAAAGATTTTAAGATTAGATTTTTTAAATCTAATGTTATTCAAATCATAAAGTATTTTAATCTTTGTTTTTTTTAACTGATTTTGAAATGGCTGGTTGTGAATTTCTATGAACAAATATATAGAATTGAAGTATAGACTTTCCCCAAGATTAATTATATGAAAATATGGACTTTCTTAAATAGAGGAAAATACAAGGACCCGAGAGCAAAGCTCTGATATTTATCCTTGGATTTTATGATCAGCTTGGAAAGCACACAATAATATGGTAATTCAGAATGAAAGTCAGTTTTCAACCAACAATTTAAATAAGGCGTTATCAGAAAATCGATCGTGGGAGAAATGCAACACCCCATCTTCATTTTCCTAACTGGCTCGGCTCACTTCCTGGATAATCCAAGCAGTGACATGCTTTAGAGGTTTGATTTTTACTTAGTCGTTTTTCATGCATTTTCGTTTTCTTTCCAAGTTCTTTCATACTTAGCCAAATTCATGCATATTTCAATTCTTTCAGCTGTCTTAACTTAAAACATGCATTTCATAAGATAGATTCAACGAGTTCAAAACAATTTCCAGTCTTGCTAATAAGCTATTACATTGCATTAACTTTTAAGTTAAACTTACCCAAACAGTTATCTACACCTATGCACCATCCTTCCCTTTCCATTGCCTTGAATCCGCGAGCTGCTCACTCCTTAGCATCACGTGCGACCACAAAGGAGGCATAAGCAATGCAATTTCTTAGTGAGTACGGTTTAATATGCAACACTTAGCCACAATAATTAGTTTAGTTCCCTTTTAGAACTTTCATTTCAATTTTAATCAGTTTCAACTCAACAGTTTCGATTAGACTGTCCTGATCATCCGGATTCACCCAGATGCATCACCAGTCTAATCCAGTACGCTTTAACATTTTGGCACTCATGCCCAATAAATTGCACTTTGGCCATTTCAATACAGTTTTCACGGCATTACGCCTTATCAGTTCATGATCCGATCGTTATGCCATCCAGATCATGCAGTACTTGCCACGAAGGCTTAAAAACAGTAAACAACACTCACGGCCTTAGACATTTACGAAGAGAGTCTAACAATTCATTACACACACTCACCTTAATACGTTTGACGATTATGATTGATTCCTTCGGTTCTGCAGTTAGGCTCTCGAACTGACTGATTCTTCACTCTCTCGGCCAACTCACGAACTGATCGCACACTTTTCTCAACTTTCTCTCCCAATGCGGATTTAAATCTCTCTATGGAAGTTTTCTCGCGCAAAGAGGAAAAATGAGCCGATCAATTCATATTTATAGGCATTCAGGCGGTTTCCAGTCGAGCCAGCCACTTCTCAACCGTCCA
Source organism: Iberis pinnata (assembly GCA_900406425.1). Classification (NCBI taxonomy): domain Eukaryota; kingdom Viridiplantae; phylum Streptophyta; class Magnoliopsida; order Brassicales; family Brassicaceae; genus Iberis; species Iberis pinnata. The sequence goes on from OVBE01000371.1 coordinate 33,560, forward strand.
ATCAGAACACGCCAGCTCATCGATCCGCATTTTGCACTACTCAACCGCTCATGTGCACATTTTTGCATAACTGCCCACGATTCTGCGCATCAGTCAAGCTAGTAACCGCTCCCGCGCGCATTACCTTGCACACGTGTCCGACAAGCATAATCGCCTTGTCCAAAAACGACAGTCATAACCGTTCTGTCTGAATCTGACCATCTTTTCCAAATCCGACCGATTTTCACCAACTTCCACCAACCATCGACCAACTTCACCTACCTCTAACCAAATCCTACTTTTTCCCGGATTTCTCGGAATCAGCTCAACTTTCCAGTCTAACTTAGCTTTTGACTGAATTTCCATCTTGATCGCATAATTTAGCTCAATCCTTGACTGGACTTGCCCAAACACATTCGGATTCCCTCCTGATCATGATCTAAGTCGTGATCTGATCTTCCTTCTTCAATCTTCTTGATTGATCTTCCCAAAACGGTCCAAAGATTCTTGTCAAGCATCCCAACCATGTTTCTCATGCATGGTCTAAGGGGGTTCTAGCATCATTCGGTCCATCTAGCCCAACCGGTCCAGTCCTCTACTACACCCACCCCTATAATATATTAGTGACAATTTTCAAAATTCCACCAGTATACATTACATGTGTTTGAGGAGTCACAACCTATTTAATTATTAGTTATAAAAATTAATAATAAATAAACAACACTGGAAACTCAATCAAATGATGCATACTTTCTCGAAACGGTTAAGGAACAATGCACATACTTAGCATTATTCCCGAACTGATTCACTTTCCTTAGCATTTTTCCGAAAATCTTCCCAACATACGGATTAAACCTCTGGTTTCCGAATTTCATGTTTTGATCCGGCCATCCCGGCCACGATTTTGGTTCACAGGCACTACAAGGAGGCCTAAGTGTCTCCACTACCATTAGTAGTTATCCCTACTCGCCAAGTAAGAGGGGGTCAGAGACTAAAGTGTCAAGTCGATGGATCTTGGAAGGCAACCGCTACGAAGTCTGAGTTAGGTTGGTTCTGTAGATCTGGAGCTTGCCAAAAGCATTTGTCGAAGTATTTCACCATTACACACGGTGGGCTATGCAAAATTGTATCGATTATAGGATGGAATGTACCGAGTTCAAATCTTATAGCGCATAACTCATATCCATGATCCAATCACCAAAATAGTGGCAAACTTTTTCCAATTGACTTCATGCCTTTCAAATTTTGTTCTTCTTTACTTTCTTTACCATATTTTTAATTTTCGCAACTTTAACAAAAATGTGGATTGTCTTGCTCGTTCAGCAAGAGTTTCTCTTGTTGATCAATTTTTTTGTAGGTCTCGACTTTTCTGGGTGGACAACCATTTCTGAAAGCTAGATAACTTGATAATTAATTATAATTTAGTTGAGATAAAAAAAAATATATATCTAGAATTAAAATATGAGGCACGCTGCAGAAAATTTCAAAATATTTCTATAAAATTCTTGTCGACATTTAAAAATATTGACAAATAAATTTTGATGATTATAAATCAATAAAAGATTAATATAAGAAAAGCTGTGAATAAGCACATACGGCTCAAAGCTAAAGTCTCTTAGGATTTAAATTTAAATTTTTACACAAAGAAAAAAATCAAGAAAAAGTAAAACAGAGCCATTTCTTGACAGTTGGTTGATCACCATCTTGATTCCTCTTTGTCGAATTTCGTCGAGTGTTTTTTTCTTCACCGGCTTTGCTGAATTTGGCCGAGAATCCATCGGCCGTCGTTGGATCATTCACATCCCATTCTCCAAATTTCGGCAATGGCCTTCCAGCTTCTTTCGATGCCATTTTCAATCAAGAAAGTTACAATCTTTATCACAAGGCTCGAGAATTGATGATTTTGTTAAAAGAGACTCTGACGCACAATGCAGATTTATAATAAAGAAAATTCAGAAAACAGAAAAACAGAAACACAGATAAGTAAAGATTGTTTTTAAAATCTTCCTACGAATTGGACTCGTTTCAGAGAATATTCTTTTTATTGTTTTGAAATCTTCTTTATTTTTTGCAGTAGAAAATTAGTTGGCTTTTTCCGTGTAAGAGAACTAATTATAGCAAAAATCATATCCTTTGTTTCTTCATTTTCACGTGGTTTGTTATAATTCTCTCATCTTTGTTTCCTTACATATGCTTTCTTTCATGGCCTTCCCATTTTATTATCAGCGTTCTTCCTCGTTCGTGCTTTTATTGTTAACCAAACCGCATAATGAAGTCTTAACTAACATTTTAGCGACTTTGAACCTAAATATAATGCACAGAAACTCCTTATATCTCACTTTAATATAGTCTCATTGTATCATTCGAATATGTGACTCTAAGTTTTGCTTTTAGTCTTTTCATTTAAACTAATAACACTTGTATTCAATTGCCTATCATCAAATGCTTATCTCACTGTTTCCACAATAAGTTGCTTACCCAAACATTTCGACCACTTCATCATCTTCTAGATGTGGGCATTTTAACCGAATCAAATTCATATTCAGTTAATTCGACCGGTTTACTCAACTGAGAGTAAACCGATTGGTGGATTATTAATTTCAGTTTGGTTCAACAATAACAAATCAAACTAACCGAATCGTATAAACCAAAATTAACTAACTTTTAACTGAACCAAAATATATATTCAAAATTTCGGATTAGTTTGGAAAAATTAATAACAATGAAAACCGAACCGAAAACACCGAGTGCAAAGCTGAACCGAAATTATGTTCTATTTAATTCGGCGAACAAAATTACTAACTGATTAAACCGAATCGAACACACAACCCTATTCTTCAGTTTCAACACACGAATCTCAAGACACAAATATAAATGATTCTTGCTCGGAAGTCGAAACCTAGCATTCCAAATTATTATTACCGAAAAATTCCGCAAGACGATCAGAATTGAAAGTACAACAAGAAGAAAGAAAAGATTCAAAGTCGTAAGCATCACAGCTTAAAAATCACTCAGAAAGCAAACAGAAGATAAATGAGAAAAGAATCAAGCATGCCTTGCCTGAAACTCTTTCATGAAAGCAACAAGCTTTTCGACACCAGCAAATGGCATTGCATTGTAAATAGAAGCTCTCATACCTCCCACTGATCTATGTCCTTTAAGCTGCACCATCTTCTCCTTAGCAGCTTCTTTGATAAACTCAGCTTCCAATTCCGATTTCTCCAATGTGAATGGAACATTCATCAAAGACCTCACATATTTCTCAACAGGACACTTAAAAAACCCTTTACTCTCATCAATGGCATTGTACAAAAGCTCAGCTTTCCTCTGATTCTTCTTCTCAACTTCTTTCAAACCACCTTGCTCTAACAAATCATCAAACACAAGACCACACATGTAAATACCAAAACATGGAGGTGTATTGTACAACGAACTGTTCTCATCATGGATCTTGTAATCGAGCATCACTGGAGTGATATCACGAGCGTTTCCGATCAAATCCTTTCTGATTATCACAATGGTGACACCAGAAGGACCAACATTCTTCTGAGCACCAGCGTAAATCACACCGAACTTGGATACATCTACTGGCCTGGAGCAGAAATTGGAAGACATATCAGCGATAAGGATACCATTAGGGTTTTTAGGAATTGGGTAATCTTTGAATTCAACTCCATGGATTGTCTCATTGGCGCATATATGCAAATACTTGGCGTGCGGATTTTGCTCTAATCCATCAAAAGATGGAACTTTAGTGTATTTCTCCGATTTACCGGACCAAATCACTTTAGGGTTACAATATTTCTGCGCTTCCTTGAAGGCTTTGTCTCCCCATGATCCGGTAACAATGTAATCGACGGGATCGTCAGATTTGCAGAGATTTAACGGAAGAGCGGCGAATTGGGTGGTGGCGCCGCCTTGTAAGAATAAAACGGAATATTCTTGAGGGATCTCGAGGAGCTGACGGAGATCTGATTCAGCTTTCTGGATAATAGAGAGAAACTCTTTCCCACGGTGGCTCATCTCCATAACACTCATACCAGATCCACGCCAGTTATAAAGCTCAGATTGAGCTTTAAGCAAGACATTCTCGGGCAAAGCAGCTGGACCCGCCGCGAAGTTAAAGACCCGTTTCTCAGATCCGACGGAAGCGTCACATCTAATGGCAAAGGACTTGGTTCTGGCGGTGAGATTCACAGTGCAAGGTTTGGTGAAGTGAAGAAAGGATTGAGTGGGTTTGAAGGAAGGGACCTGAGTTTGGTTTCCGACAAGGAAAGAGTTCATCGACGCCGCCATAATCTGTCGATATCAAAGAATCTCTAAACTTTATTTTGGTTTTTTCTCAAAAAAATGTGAAGCAGAGTGGCGAGAAAAGTATAGCGACGGCTTAAAGCAACAAATAAGAGTATGAAGGAGAGAGTTGGTGAAAAGAAAAGAGATCTTGACAGGTCAAAGTTACTTAAACGAACAATACTACGTCGTTTCGTAGTCATTTTGTGAATATGTGAACAAAATTAGACAATTTTGTGGTTACAATAAAATGAGGGAGATCAAACAATGGGTCCTGTGCTGTACAAACTACTTTATTGTCCTTAGGCTTAAGGATGATGAGATTCAGACACAAGAAAGTGTGCAGCTTCACAGTTTGTTGCAATGTACCCAAATTTGGATGTGTTATACTTTCTATATACTCCTGTCAAGTTACCACTTGCTGCCTTCTGATGAAGACTCACTAGCTTCCTTGAACAATCCCTGCGAAACCCCTCGTGGATGATAATTCGTTCAAAAGATCTATACCCTTGAATGAATGAATTAGAAAGAGAGACTTACATGAGCTGATCCTCAGAGTAATGAGAGTGGAATTCACAAGTAGTGTTCCATTGCTTAAAACCATCAAGTGTACATTGAGAAGTGTACACAGATGCAGCAGCTAGTAATGATGGTTGAAACTGAATCATCTCATACTCCACTAGAGCAAGCTCTATCAAAAACGATGCCAAGATCTCACACTTCTTATCTGCTTGAGCTGCTTTAAGGAATCTTTTTAAGAAAGGGTATTGTGTTGGCAATGAAACATTGAATTGCAAAGTGTTCAACATTGTTTTCTCCTGTGTTATGATAAAGAAATCATTCAGTCAGACAATCATTCAATCAAACATAGTTTAGAGGAGAGAAAAGAGTCACAGTCTTTACCATCTCTATAACATCTTTGCTTGTATAAGCTTTGTCTGAAATGGTTACTAAATCTTCAACAATAGGAACTGAAACTTCTTCATACTTACAAGCTAAAAGCAAAGCTACTAATCCTACTAGTTGAAGCTTCTTTCTCATTACACCTTTCTTTGACAAGAATCTATCTATTAGATTCACTGTAAGAAATAGTGTCTCATTCATCAAATCAAACTTGTCATGTACCTGGAAAAAACCAATCAAGCAATCTTTAGAATCTATCAATTATTACACATCTCAATCTATAGGATTTTGTCGATATACCTCGACTAACCAATCGATTAGTATTGCTCTCATCTTCTCATTTAAGTCGATTTGTTGCATCATGTAATCTACTGGAACACAGCTAAAACTCTGCAAATTCATTTCAACAAATGTTTTAAAACAAGCTCTTAAACCACTTATTAGTTCCAACGTAAACCATAATAATGTACCTCCATTTTTCGATAGAATTCGTATAGATCTTGAACATATTCAACAGCAGCGAGTGAGTTCTTTGCATCTAAAACATCTATATCCAAAATTGGTTCTTCAACTTTTACATCTTCCATCTCAACTTCCTCCTGTCCAATTCAAGATTCTCATTACTATTGATATGTGGATTGAACTCATTCGATTTGGATCCAAAGGTAATATATTTACCATTGGATCAGCTTCAGTGATGCTTGTGTATGGCTTCTCCAATGACATTGGCATTGAATGGTCCAATGTAGCTTCCTCTTCATCGTCAACGAATATATTGTCACCGAAATCGTTTGTGTTTGGAACTGATAGCTTCAGCTTCTTTGACTCTTCAACTTGAGATCTGCAGAATCAATAAAAATCTCAGATCTTTATTTCAAATCAAATCAAAACAAAATACAAAGATTCATTCTTTAGACCTTGTAAGTGAGGGATGAAGAGAATCAAGCTTCTTCTTTTGACATCTTTCTTCTTGCTTGCTGAATCAAAAACCCATAAGCACAACTAAGATTGAAAAACAAAAGACAACAACTTGAGATTTTTATTTTATTTTTTTGGGGTTAAATTTACCCTCTCTTGTTGACAACACAAGGACCAACTATATTCTGGTTAATCACACCTAATACTCTTCTCTTCTCTGTCTTAATCTCTTGTCCGAATATTCTACTTCTTTTTTCATCTAAAACAACACAACCCATTTGTTAGAATTCTCCCATTAATACGAACTTTAATTATCATAAATCTACTACCTTGAAGAATCGTCGTTGTAGTAATTACGATTTTGTTCTCACCAGGATTAACCATTTTTTTGTTGGTTTTGGATTATTACAAAGAGAGAACACCAAAGATGTAGAAGAAGAGCATCAAACGAAGAGATTCTTAGTTGAATGTGAAGATTGGGATGATATAAGCAGAGGAAGAAACAAAATTTTAAAAAAGTGTGAATATTTAATTATTTTTTTGTATAAGAGAAAAAAAAAGAGAACGGCTAGGATGAGAATATGACCGTTGGATCATGAAGGAAACGATTTACTTCCAATTCTGAATATGACTTAACGGTAACTTTGGTTCGAGCCATGTGGCTTCCTCTCTTCTTTATTTCAAATTTTTTATATATTCTTTTGTTTTTAAGACAAGCTTGATGCGCTCCATAGGCGCCTTCTAGCAATATTTTAATTATAATTTAAGTTTAATCAAATAGTGTATTAGTATCCATATTTACAGAGCTAATCATAATCTATCAGTCTGTCTTCAGAGAAAAATTCGTCGAGAGACTGACTAGCGAGAATTAAGCAGGTCCGTGAGACTTCTTTCCATTTTTAATTAATTGTTTGTGAATATTTCTAGTTCCATTCACTCACCAAAATATTTATGGTAAATAATTAAATATTTACTTTGAACACGTATTTCATATATATTGTTGGCAAAAACAAAAACTAAGATTTGCCAAACGTGAATTTGGGACGAAAATTTTCGGAAACAAGAACAAAACAAAAACTTGAGAATAAAATATATCTTAGATTCAAGATAGGAAAAAAAACTTCCAGAAATACAACATAAAAAAAAATTATCTTATACCACTTAGTTTATGTTGGACGACACACGAATTACAATTAGGAATGTCAAAATGAATAATTTTTTTGGGTCATTCCATTCCAAACCAATCCATATATCCAATAGTCATAACATTTACTATGAAATTTGGTTATATTAGCGAGATCTTGGGATGTTATGATTAGTCATTAAAAGATAAAATGAGACTCTTTAGTCTAATATTCCTTCATATTTAAACCATTATTTGGCAATGCCTATCGTTGTAATTTGTGAGGTTTAGATCATTTAATTCGACTAACTTTGTGGGATAAAGGTTTTAAGTATCGAGTGATGACTTGATTCGTTGAGTTCTTGTCTTGAGGACTCTCTTCTGATTAAGTAAATAGAAATCAGATTTATTTGCCTTTTCTTTGCAAAAAATTACTTCTTTCATATTTTTTGTTGCTTAAGTCTATCTTAAATATACTAAAAATATATTTTAATCTTATGTGGTAGCAATATATTTTTTCAAAATTTTTAATTTATTTTAGTATTGTACGTGGTAGCTCCACAATTTTTTGAAATTTTTAATTTATTTTTTTAAGATTTAAATTTTTATGCATTTATTGTAATTTTTGTTTTCTTCTTAATTGATAATTTTAATGACAGACTGACAGTTAATTCGAATGAGGTAATTTAAACTTCAACTTATATTATAATTCTTCTCTACTTTCATTATTTATTAATATAGTTTTGGTAAAAAAATAAATTCTAACTATATAATATAAAACTGAAATAGTTATTCTTCTATTATACATATATTATTCTATTTAGTTCAAAAAATAGTTGTTGTGTAAAAGAAATCTCATTTCATCGTACTTAAAAATAAATAATAAATTAACATTATATTATGAATAAATGAATATATTAGAATAATGATATATTATAATAGTCAAAATTTTGATTTATAAACATCTTTGGATTTCGAGAGATTAATGTGAAAAAGACATGGTTTAATTTAATGTTTTAGTTAAATTGAATAAATATAACAAACATAAGAAAAATTAAAATATTTTAAGCTGAAATATAAATGTAATAAGTGCTTCATACAAAATTAAAAATAACGTAAATATTCTGAGTTAATTTTTTCCAAATTTATTAAATTATTCTATTAACAAAGTTTATGAATTTAGCAAATTTTAAACATGATAAAAAATAATTTAATCTAAATTTTTAATGTTTAAAAGTTTGAGGAACTCTCAAAAATACCACAAAAAACTAAGTCTATTTCAAAAATATCATAAATTTTTTCAAAAATACCACAAAAATGTTTTTGTTTCAAAAATACCATAAATTTCAAATAGTTTTAAAATTTCAAATTTAAACCCTAAAACTCCAAAACCAAACTCTGCTCCCTTCAAAACTAAACCCTAAACTCTATTTAGTGAACTCAAACCCAAAATTTTAAATTCTAAACTCTTAAAATTCACTTTTTATTTTTTTGGTATTTCTGGAAATTTTTGGGGATGTGTGGTATTTTTGGAATTTACTTCTTTTGCTTGTAATTTAAAGAATTTCTCTTAAAAGTTTGGTTAGTTTATTATATAATTATAATTAAATTTAAATTAAATCATTGGTCAAAGATTTGTTATTAAACTGATCTCGTGTATAATATAGGGCATCATCTAGTTATGTGCTTATATATACAAACTTATTTTGAATTTTACTTTTGTATTATTTAACATTTTAGATTACTTCAAAATCAATCAAAATTTTATTCGAAATCATAAATAATGTTTTTAACCCAAGTGGTCAAATAAATAACATTATATGGTTACCAAATATCTATATTATTAAAACACAAGAAAAATTGAAAGAATGCTTGATTTTTGATATTATTACATGAAATGTCATTATACTTATTAATTTCGATGATTTTAAAAAATTAAAAGGACTATTTCGTCGTTTTCTCCATCCAAAATGCGGAGATCTCAGTCGAATCCGGTTTTACCCGAAAAATTTAAAAGAAACAGTTTCAGTTCCTGAGTTCGATTCTGCTATTTGGTTTTTATTAGTAAACTTAAAAAAGATATTTGAGGTCGTGAGTTCGAAGAGTATTTTGTAGATTTTTAAAAATTAACTCTCGGATTAAATGTTTGGTCAACTCGAGCCGATTGAAAAAAAAAATGGAAATGGTAACTAATAAGATTAGATAATATCATATTTGGTAGGATATTATTCTTAAATATCCTATAAATTAAATTAGTTAGTATATTATTTTAACAAATTTTTTAATGAATTGCCGAAAACCCTAAATGTATCTTAACAAACCTATATTTTTATTTCATTATATATGTAGGTCATTGACCTTCAACATTGTATCATTCATAATATTTAATTTTTAAATTTCTTATTTATTTCATACATTTTAGCAGAAGTTTTTTGTTTAATATTTAACGATGTTTATGTTTAATTATAGTCGTATTTATATAGTTATATTTCATGTATTTTATACTTTATTAGTTTTTTTATTTACAACAATACTAATCAATAATTTTCTCATTAACTATTTACAGACAATGGATCAATCGTTCAGGCAATGAAAAACTAATCATGACGATCATAGCCGACAAGCAGATTATGTAATAAGCAACAATTTTAGCGGTTTGTATCATATTATATATTTTAATAATTTGAAGTAAGCTTTTTTTTGGGTAAAACCTTATTATTTTTTTCTTTAAATACAATATATAGAAATATGGAAAACGAAAAGAACCAATAACTGATGATCCATTGGATGTATTGGCTCATTGGATGTGAAGAAAACAAAGAGAGAAACTGAAGCACATTACAGAGATTTATGAAAAGACACAAGATCTTAATATTAAAGTTGCAAAAAAAAGCAAAGATCGCTTTACTTTTTAAGCAATTGAGTGAAGACAAATTAATTATATAATGAAAGAATATGTTCGTCAAAAACAAAAGCGAAAAGAATATGATTCATGGGTTGCAAAGGTTTTGATTCCATATTTATTACGACAAGATGAAATGGAAAATTAGGATAATCAATAGAATTCATTTATTATTTTTGTTTTCTTTTATGTTATTTTAAACATTTGTTTTGATTTTATAATTCCTTCATCTATTAAATAAATAGGTGATTTATCCACACTCTACGCGGGTATAAGAAAAATTACGTTATACAATTTATAAACATTATTGAATATATATTAATAGTTGTATATTAAAATTTATAACAAAATGAGTTTTGTATATTACGTCAATCATTACGTATAAAAATTCATAAATGTTAGTTATATATTATTTAAAAATTAAGTATATATAAAAATATGTGATACATACAATTTAACACATTTTTTATTTACAATTATCTCATTGTATGTTAACTAATTTGGATAAATAGTTTTGTATAAAACCTAATCCATATACTAAAAGTCATAATAAACAAATAAAGCCCAAAAAATCCAAGACTATATAAAAAAAATTAAGACAAATTCTAAAATTGCACTGTTTCAATCTTACACACATTATTTAAACTTAAATACAATTAAACGTTATGAAAGACGAAACAACATTAAACGATACATATTCATTATAATAAATAATTAAAACCATTATATATATAATACATAGTTATGTTAAATAAATAATCTGTCATATTCTTATTATCACCAATTAAAAAAACTCAAAAAATGAATCTCCTCACAGAAGATATAAACGACGATCCAACAACTCTTTCATGGATACCAACCACACAAAGGTACAAAATTATGCTGAAACTTATGAAAATCCAACTACAATGTCTGGAAGATCTCTGAGAAACGGAAGTTAGATCAATGTAGGTAGACTCGAAGTTCTCCATGTTAGAAAAGATCAAAATCACTCCAAATTTCAATCTGGAAGAGGAGATGAAGAAATTGAAAGAAGAAAAGCAATACACCGATCTTGAACTCAGTCACACTCACCACTACGAAATAGATTACAGAGCATGCGATATTAGATTCTTAGGTTAACGTATTTAGGTTTTCGTTTCTTTTTCTTTGTTTAAAACGGTTAATATTTCTAGGTCAATGTTGAACCGTTTTTTCTTTTTTGATTTTTTGTTGCTGGTGTGATTTTTTATGTTTATTAATTTTTTTTTAATTATTCATGTTTAGTAGTTTTTTACTACAAATAACTATATATATATATATATGTATTTGTTAAAAGTATTATAAATTAAGTTATCAGCTGCACATTTTACAGGTATTAAATATTATCATACAGGTAAATTATAAATAATATTAATAAAAAATATAATTAATGAACATAATTATAATTAAATTTTATAGAAATTAGAACTTGATAACTTAAATAAAAATTCAGAACAAAACAACATACATAAAAAATTAAAAATAAACAATTAACAGTCAACAACTAACAACAACAACAAACACAACAAACAACACAAACAATTAAATGACAAAACGACCACTACCGATCATCTCAACGAACATGCAAATTTCATCTTCATCTTCCATCATTAGCTGTAAATAAAAAACCGTATAGAGATCAACGATGAATTTTTTAATTTATAGTTAAACTTAATATTACAATAATTAAATGAGGAGTACAAACCAAGTCAGGAGTTAAATCTGGTGATAGCCGGCCATGATAAATAAATCGAATAGAGCCATATTGTATGCTTGTATGTTTGTAATACCCAAGCATCAGTTTTTTGAGTCTGATATGAACGTTGATACTAAAATTATATTGATCTCCCTGGTTCACGTTTGTAATCAACATTTTAAAATTAAAACTAAAAATTTAGAATAAAGATTAAATTGTTTAAATATTTATTGGTCAAATAAGATAATATATACACGTTGGTCCACAAGATTTAGAATCACCCTCTTAACCTGATTGGTTTCAGGTGATGGAGATATCCTAGAAATACACGATTCTATAGTAGAAATTAACGAACTCATTATTTCAGAGAGAATATTTTTGCTAGATATGTTTTAGATAGAGAGAGACTTTTAGTATGAAAATGCACCATAGAAAAACGAAAAAAAAATAGAAAAATTTAATAAGAATAATTAAAGCATATCAGTAAAGGATAAAAATTTATTTCGGTAAAACAAAATTAAATTTTGAAAAACGAATAAACTTTTTATTTGTAATGAACAACTAATTATGGGAAAAGTTGAGATGAGACAACAAATTATAAATATTTTATTATGACACCAATTTTCAAGATTTCATCATGATGTAATTTGATAAGATGATACACAAAAAGTACAACATTTATGGGAGATAAAAAAACAATGTCAATATGGATATATTTAAAACGATATGACGTTAAAATTACAGGTTATGATGAAACCTAATATGTAAATATTATAATTAGAATAAATATAATAATAGGTCATGATGAAAATTGTGAGACTATTATTTAGGTTATCATAATGAGTATATGTTTCGATTTGATATGTTATAAGAGAATTAACATTATCTCAGATTCTAGGAAAAAAATATTTATTAGTTGAATAATTAAATTAACTCAGATGTATTGTATAATTGTTATAATATATTGTGTATAAAGTTTAACATTGAAAACAATAATCAATTAATTATATATACATATATATGATTTATATAATATCAAGATTTGTATGCAAATATTACAATTTAAATAAATATAATTATATGTCATGATTAAACATATTAGAATACTGTTTAGGTTATCATATTAATATAGCATATTTTCAGAAAATTGATACTCCCTCTGTACCTTAATGCTTGATTTTTTGGAGTTTTCATACATAATAAAAAAGTAATAATTACACGGTTAATTTCTCTCTCCTTAGCTCATTTTACATATATTTTTCAAATTTTAATGCTTAAAATTTAAATTTTTAATTTATAAAAATGTATTTCTAACCAAAAAGTGTCATTGAATACTTTTGGAAAGAGAAAATTAATAATTAAAAAGTAAAAAATCGAGTAATATGAAACAAAAAAACAAAACATAGAAAATCAAGTATTGAGATACAAATGAAGTATATTTTAATAATTTACGAAAAAGATCTAATAAAAAAAGAGCTATATATACATACATGCACATATATATCTAACATAATAACATGTTCTAATTTTAATTATTAATTTAATATCTATAGAAAATCGTGAGGTAGCCATAAATTCACGAACATCATCTTTATAAATACTAGTTCACATCATTATAAATCTCCATATATCAAGAGAAAATCAAAATTAAATTTCTGAAAGAGCTTCCAACAATCTTGAAGGTATATTATATTATGTTTATATTTAAAATATAATTAATATATATGTTACTAATATGTAAACATATGTTTGATAAATTTTCATGCAAGATGGATGAAAACAAAATTTAGAAGATGGATTCTCTCATCAACATAGAGGAAGTTTTAGAAGAATTAAGAACAAACATCGCCGTAAAGATGGCGAAGGAGGAAGTTGAATCTCACTAAAAATCACACATGTTATTAGTGAAAGAATATCATATAAAGTATGAACAATACATGATACACAAGATGAAATTAGCAAAACGGGAAGCCAAATTATCTCTGCTAGATAAGATAATGGAAGATGATGAATTTGATATTGTGGATGAGTGAAATATGCAGGCAGAGAAAAGGCAAGCCACCCAGCAGATGCTAAGAACGACGAAAGTGCTTAAGATCAATTGGGATATGATTGGATTTTCATTCATGAACTGAATCGTACCTACAAACGAAGAACTATAAACCAAAATTAAGTTTCATTATGTCGTCTTTTATTTTATTTTCTCTTTAGTTGTTGGTTAGTGAGGTTGTATTTTTGTTTCTTGTTTTGTTAACCGAGTACCATTAATTATTTTCTTTACATATATAACAAATTTATCTATAGTAATTTATTACGATTCGTTTAATTTGTTGAGAAAGATAAGATACTCATCTTTATAATATTTTTACATTTTATCAGAAAAAATTATGGAGAAAGATAAGGTACATATATTTTTCAGTTAGAGACAAACATGTAGTTTATCGAGAGATGTTTATGGTTTCAAGAACCATAAATTAATGTGTTAGAAACAATGATAAAACCTAGTATACTACTAGGTATTAGGCTACCATAATGACACTTTTGAAAATTGAATATAATGCATATTTGACATATACTTTTTTTTTTCAATAAAGTAACAATTAGATATAATACGAGAAAATGTATTTAATGCGATGAGTGTAAAATAAGTTCAAATATTTACAAGAATTATTAAACAATATAATTCTTATAACGAAATCTATATTCTGCCTAAATTCAACAATGGTTTCAAGAAGAACACAAGATGTGTTATCAAATTTATCGAATCATATTTTGGTATAATAGTCTCCTTCTTACTTTTTAAAGATGATTTAAAGATAGTTGTTCTAAGAAAATGTTATCATAATTATATCTTTTAAAATCTAAAAGTCTATAATTTAGGTTATAATAATGATATCCTTGAACATTTTTTCTTCGATTTGACACGTGTTAAGAAACTCTACAAATGTTCAGAATTTATCAAAATATTACTAGTTAGAAGAGATATATATGTGGACATATATGTAACACAATATTATGTTTTAATTTTAATTATCAATTTTATTTTTGTAACATAAGAAATACGATAAGACTTTTCAAAACTTAATCACTACAAGCCAATTTTAATTTTTTAAAAACGTTTACGATGAAACTTTTCAAAGGACAAATATTACTAAATACGATAAGACCATTCGATGAGTAATTAATACTAATAAGCCTCGACTAACATTGATTTTCGCATCACGTGGAAACCCTAAAGTCATGATTATAAACTCTCTATAAACCCCATTGTATCTATGATATATCATTATACTTCGATAGAAAAAAGTAGAAAAATCAGAAACACTTTCATTAAAACAAAATCATATTCACCGATTAAACTCTCTGAAGGTTTTTAACTAATGGTTATTCAACTTTGAATCTTATATATTATTACATTTGTTATATTAAACATCGTTTGTAAATATGTATTCGTAGATCATCATTTATTTTATCTAGTTTTATGATATTCTTCTGAATCATAATAGTAAATACCTTTTTACTAATATATATGTTTACGTTTCATGCAAGATGGATAAAAGCAAGGAACAAAAATTGAAAGCTCCTATGACTTCTGACCAACTGGCTGCAGAAGCACGACTGAACATAGCAGTCAAGAAGGCGAGAAAGGACGTGGAATCTCGATACAAAGCTGGCATTCTGCTAATGAAGGAGTATCAGGCTCAGTTCAAAAAGGTCATGATGTACAAAATGAAGATCGCTAAGAGGAAACCCAAACTCAATCTCATGTTCGTACTCATGGGAGACATTAAGTTTGATCCCATGACCGAAAGAAATTACCAATAGGAGAAGAAAAAGATCACCGAACAGTCTCTGTCTACGGTGAAAGTCCCGAATTTAAATTGGGATAAGACGGGATTTTCGTTCATGAACTTAATTTATACCGGAAAGGACCAAGAACCAAGAACCAATAAATTGTTTTTAAGCTATTTTTTAATTTATTTTAATATTTTCAGTATTTTATTTTATGTAAAACTGATTCTAGTCAGTTTAAAAAAATATATATTATAATATGGAATTTTTATTTATAATTTAGTGATATATTATATCATATTATCGTCTAACATTAAATATAGCTATAAAATATTAATACATAAAAATATAAATTATATATTAAATATCTAAAGAGTAATAGAATATAAACCATTTAACTTTTTAATAGATAAATATTTGTGTAAAAATGTTAAGGTCGTTATAAGATTTTGTATGTCAATTTTAGATTTGAGAAATAAATTCGTTAAGTATTTGAATCCCATAAGACACATATATATATATATATATATATATTTTACTAATTAATATTTATAACATTAAAATATATATATTTAGATTTCCGAGACCGATACAACAAACAATACTATTTTTTATTTAATTAAATTATATAACGTGACAATGATTTAAAATTTTACATGTCAATAATCAATGATACTTATCACTTATATTTTGAATAGTAAATGTCTAAAAACACAAAAGTTTATAGCATAAAAACCACTAAATCACATAAATGTATTAAATAATGATTTTAAAGTTAAAATTATGAAAAGATACAAGCGCTCATTAGTAGTAATAATAAAAGTTTACTCACATATAATTGTGCATCGTGGCATAACCATAACGATAATAATATATATAATATTATAAAATATAATATATATAATTATACGTAACGTTAAAAATCTAGTAAACTATGTCGTAGGTCATCATTATGATAATTTGAATACAATGTAGCTGACGTATTTCCAACATCAAATTGTTTAGGGTTTTATATGTGCACTTATATTTAACACGAGATTTCTAACATCAAGTTATTTAAATTAATTATTGAATATAATATCATTCTTTCACAATCTCATTATATAAAATTCTATTTACAATTCCGAGTTCCAACGTTTGAGATAAGATTTAAATTTCAACTTCAAAATAAATAAAGACAACTTTATGATAAGTAAATGTCATAATTGTTAAAAAGATAAGATTAATAATTTTAAAATATAGATAATAAGTCGTACAAATAATGAATGGTTAATGTGTATTAATAATAAGAAAAAATCAAAAGATAAGAAAATTATATGTTCTGAAACACTTCTTGGTAAATAACATTCGTATTTTTTCCGAGGCTTCCCACCAACATCAGTAACAAGTACACGCAAACCACTTATATTCGTAACCCTGGATAATGCAACATATAACTGACCACATGTAAATCAAGCTGTGGAAGATACAAACCAACACGTCCCAAAGTTTGTCCTTGACTTTTTTTTATAGTCATCGCGAAGGCAACTTCAACAGGAAACTGTCTTCTTCCCATCCTAAATGGAAATCATGCTTCTGGTGGTGATACAAACACCCATGGAATCAGAACCTTCTGTCCAACCTTATTACCAGATATAAAGCTAGCTTCGATAACATGATCATGTAATTGGGTAACCAGTAATCTTGTTCCATTACACAAATCAAATCTAGAATCAACATTTCTAAGCAACATGATAGGAACACCAACCTTCAAAGTCATAGAATGTTTAGGCATCCCAAAAATCTTAATACTATTAAAAAATTCTTGGGAATAAACCATGGGATCGCTCTTTCCTTCATCAGCGGGTTCTATGCTATCAGAACTCAAGTACGTCCTTTCAACACCTGATAAATATAAAATTAAAATATAAAAAAATTTGTATAATATACATTAAGAGCAATTTAAAATTCATATTGTAAAATAAATGATATGTAGCAATACCTGCCAATCGAGACAACATATAATCATTAATCAGACCAACATTCTGATCTTTCGGACTTAATATAGCCCTTCCTTGATAAAACATGGGCTCGATAGTCAAGAAAAAGTTGGTTCCATAAACATCATCCACTATTGATGTAACCGAATCTGCATGATTGGAAACCAAAAAATCATTTGGTATATCGATTTCTACATCACCGTCATTTAGACAATTTATTTTTCTATCTCCCACGTCTAATATCCAATTAGAGAAGTTTTTCAGCTCGACAAAAGCAACATCACCTAAACCATCATATAATAATCCCATATTCTTAGTCAACTTTAGAACTTTACAATGACGCCATAAGAATGATGAATTCAAAGAAGCCAAAACGGTTTCAACTCTACCTCCGTCAGTGACAACATGTAGTATCTGCCTGAAATCTCCACCAAACACAACCACTTAACCACCAAAAGGTTTAACACTTTTTAATATATCACGAAAACTCCTTTCAACCATTTCAAAACATAATTTACTCATCATAGGAGCTTCATCTCATATGATTAATTTAGCTTCCTTTATTAACTCAGCAAGATGAGATTCAGTAGTAACAGAGAAAATTGTAAATTATGTCACATTAAGAGGAATTCCAAACCGAGAATGTGCAGTACGACCTCCTTCCAAAAGTAAAGCTGCAATCCCGCTAGATGTTATGTTCAACACAATATCTCCTTTAGACCTGATAGCAACTCCTAGTGTTTTCCACAAAAATGTTTTACTTGTTCCACCATAACCATGCACGAAAATAAACCTCCTTTATTTCCATATACGACCATCAATATTTCATCATAATGTAAACACTGCTCAACAGTAAAATGTGCGAGCCAAACAACATGCTTTGCTGCAAGATCATTACGTTAATAATTTCTCTCTTCTTGTATAAGATGATTTAAACTCCCGATAGCCAACATTTTGTTTGGACACGTAATAGGTTTAAATTGTGTAAGCGAACTACCACTCAATTGACAAAGTCGTTGTGGGCACACTAATTGATCCGGATCCATTAGTGGGCTCGGGTCGGATTACACGGAGAGCAGAGGAC
This sequence comes from Iberis pinnata, assembly GCA_900406425.1. Taxonomy (NCBI): domain Eukaryota; kingdom Viridiplantae; phylum Streptophyta; class Magnoliopsida; order Brassicales; family Brassicaceae; genus Iberis; species Iberis pinnata. Next base: position 52,247 of record OVBE01000371.1, read on the forward strand.
GTTCAGCGCGCAGAGCACGCAGTGAGCAGAGGGAGCTCAGCGCGCGGAGAACGCAGTGAGCAGAGGGAGCTCAGCGTGCGGAGCACGCAATGAGCAGAGGAAAGCTCAGCGCGGGAAGCACGCAATGAGCAGAAGAAGCTCAGCGCGCGGAGCACGCAGCGAGCAGAGCACGCAGCGAGCAGAGGAAAGCTCAGCGTGCGGAGCACGCAGTGAGCAGAGGAAAGCTCAGCGCGGGGAGCACGCAGTGAGCAGAGGAAGCTCAGTGCGCGAAGTGCGGAGCCAACTGTGAACAAAGAGGGCTCAATGCATAGTGGGCCGACCGAGGCCCGCGAGAGGAAGAAATGGATAATGGGCCGATAAAACCCATCCAGAGCAGAGCTCCATGCGGATTGTCCTAGTGAGCTGTGAGGCCCAGTCCGCGGGGCTCCGGAGAAGCGGGTGAGCCAGCTGTTACGGGAGGTTTAAAAGAGCGTAACCGCGGATCAAGAGCATTAAAGGCATATTGAGTGCAAGGGATATGAGGGCGAGCCGCGAGGAGAGTCCTATAAGAGGTCTTGGGAGAGGTCCGAAATGAGGACCGAAGATCCTTTGTAAAACTTGGTGTATTATTGAGAAAATATTGTAAACACTTGTTAATTGGAATAAGATTACACTTTTGTTCATACATTCTAATCAAATCGGGTGTGAGGG